>JANEYF010000113.1:0-85280 GCA_029963845.1 Rhamnusium bicolor
CCACCATCGGCCCATAGTGCGCTGCCTGAGTAGCCCTTAATAAGGAATGAATCAAACATCTTTATAGAATTAAAGGGACAATATAGTGTGACATCCCCCAAAATTTTGGCTAGTGTACAAATACAACTTTTTTGTTTTTTCGGAAGTTTTTCAATGAAACTAACAACATTTTAAAATGAAATAAACTTCACTTTGTCATGTATAAATTTCTGTATTATGTTGTTTGGGAATGTTTCAGTAGGTATTTACAATATATGCATTATGTTTGCACAAAAGCCGTCATTAGGAACCGGTACCTTCGTCCAAGCTCTAAGCATAATATAATGATATAATGAGTTTGTGGATTTTCACTTTAAACATTCACCCGACTCGTGAAGATTAGTTTTACAGTAAACTTTTACTACAGTATGCTTGTGCTCTAGGCAATTTTACGCCAAAATGTTAACGTTTTTAACTGAATAATTAATTAATTTGTTCGTATTAAAACCGGATTTTAATTTAAAAACCGATTCTTGAATTGTACAAATTTATTTAAAAGATCGGTTTTCAAGTCCGGTTTTTAAAATCAGACAAACCCTAAAGTCTATCTTTCAGTTCTTTAAAGTTATTGGTTTATCTTTATAAAAAACACTTTTTAAAGGACAACTCCACAGATAAAAATCTAGAGGGGTAAAATCCTGAGATCTTGGTGGCCATTCAATGCCTCCGCTCCTACCGATCCACCTATTCGGAAAAACCTAACTAGAGATCTTCGTACAGTTATCGCAATCCGTGGAAGCGCTTATCCTTGCTCATCCACAAGTTTTCATTAGGATGATGGGAATAATTTCTATTTGGGTATAAATTAGCCAGAAAGGGGATAAGATCGTCCAGTAAAAATTAAAGGTATCTTGGTACATTCAAATTTTCGCCAAAGAAGTAGGATCCAATTATCCTGTTTTCAACAATCCCTAACCAAAAATTTTCGTGGAGACTGATATAATATTCCTGCATCAAATGAGGATTTGTCCTTCGTTTGGCGATTGACCTGAATAGTGGGGTAGATTGATAATTTCCTTACGAAAGTGACAGAGCAATACCAGCAATGAAACAAATGTTTGCTAGATTTTATTTTACTTAGACACGTACACCAAAAAAAAAAATACACGTACGTAAAAAAAGTGATAGAAGAAATTGAATAGATAAGGAATTATTATGGTGGTTCTACACATAGACGAAAATCGTTTATGAAATAGAAGTAGGTTTTTTAGGCACTTATAGTAGACATATAGGTAAATCGAGAGATGTAAAGTTTTCTACAGTCTGAATTCTTATTGCTGAAGCGACCATAGTCTCACGAGATTTGCTCTCCCTTAGTTAAGACACACACTAGAACAAAATGGTAAAAACAAAAAAAAGATCGCCACGATAAAATGTGGAAATCCCCTAAAACTGATTTCTTCAATAATTAATACAGTATGTGTACTGATCATAGACATGACAACGTTACAATGTTAACCAGAGGCAGACAAGCCGCCGCTCGACAGCGTTAACATTAACAAAGCAGATAATTCATTTTCCATCTAGTTGTCATGCTAACTATGCGCAAAATGATGCCAATTTTCAATCCTTCTTTAATGTACTATATCTAATACTTCAATACACATACTGTATAAGATACAACTAACGTACTTATTTATTTCAAGGTTCTTCCAGAATGGGAGCTCAGGAAACAATTCGTAGTCGCTGCATTGCATTCAATTTTAGACGCCGACTCGTATTTAACCGCTCAAGCACTACAATCAGACGCATCAACTCCCAGCGAAGTAAGCAGCAAATTTGGAAGTATAACTTACAGCAAAGGTGACCTATGAATTCTTTTTTTAAATTGCAATTAATAATTTCAATTTATGTTTAACGTAATGGCAAGTTTGGTATTGTTTTTGTTAGTTCACAAACTTTCTTTCATCACTTTTTTCTAAAATTACTTATCCCTCTTGATTTAGGATGTAATGTCGTGACTTGAAGTAAACCTTCTCATATTATTTAGATTTAAAGTACTATTACAAAATAAAAAACCTTTTATACTTCTTATATTATGTGATATTAAAGAAACATTCATGAATTTATTATTAACGATCTTTTCTTCTGTTTCTTTCCAAACAAAACTGTCATGTATGCAGATGATGCAACTTTAATAAATAAAAGTAACAACTTAATACCGAGCTATTTATTCGGTACCGAATATCGATGGTTCGAATCCATCCAGGAGCAACAAATTTTATTTGTAATTTGCTTAGGATTAAGATGGGCGTGAACTGTCGATACTCTAAATGTGGTTTGGACTCCACAATAAATTGTAGGTGCTCGTCTCTCTTTACTCAACACAAAATCGTAGGATTTTCTGGAAGTTACTTCGCTGACTTGAGAGACGGTTAAGAAAACATTTTAATAGCTCTACAAACAATTGTCAACGAAACTCAAAATTCTGTTGAGCATTGGGACAATAACAATAATATGTTACAACTAAACAGACACAGAACTCAAAAATTAATTTTTTCGACCAACAATATATAACGGCCCATTTTCGGAAATAATTAATTTGGATCGCTTTCGACGTAAATTAAATAAATTGGTTCAAGTCAGACCTTAAATTCCAGATTTTAATTAAAATATTTTCGATAATCATTGTTGTATTACCCCTGTAGTGTGACGCTACTGGACCCTCGTAGTGTGCCCGATGTTTTTGTAATTAGTGTGCGAGTTGGTGAGACGATGTTTTTCAGGCAATGTTTTGAGCGTGAAAGGGAGACGCTCGGTAGCCATGGCCCCGAGTGGATGTGTGGTGTGGTGTGGCTAGAAATTACGGCTGAGCCACGGTCCAGTGCGGACCTATGTCTCTGTATTATATTAAGTATCTTGCCTTACCTTTGCCTTTTTGCGTATGTAAATCTTGAGGACAATGCTGAGACTCGATCGAGAGAGATGTCGCCTAACAAAATTTCTTAATTAAGTAGGACAATTTTTTTAGTTGTTAAGTTGTTGATTGCTGACAGTTTTTTTTTGAGTTTGTTAGTATTAAGTATATAACTAAAATGTTATTTTAGTTAGTCACTTGCTTCCCCGCCCGGAGAAACAAGAGTCTAAATTTGTATTGTTTTAATGTATTTATTTCTAGATTTGGTTTTATTCCTTTAAGTAAATTTTGAATTATTAATTTAAATAACAGGGCAGAAAAATGCCTCGGTATAAACGCGATTGTTAAAGGTGGCAGTGTTAAGATACTCGGTATTATCTTGGATGATAACCTCAAATGGGACGCTTATATTTACCATAGAAGCAGTAAAATTTCTAGATTATCTTCCTTCTTCGTCAACTAAAAAAATATATTAATGTAAAAACAGTGCTATCTGCATATTATGCATTAATTTAATCACATGTTACCTATGGCGTTGTACTCTTGGGAATTCCACAGAGACTTACAAAATTTGTATCTTGCGAAAGAGGTCAATTAAAATAATTGCAGGTGCCAATTATCAGGATCTTTGCAAACCGTTGTTTCTTACATACTGCATAATGCCCTATCCAAGCCATTATACAGTGCGTTCACAGTGAAAGGAATAAATTCAATATAATCTGACCAACACGGTTTTGCCAAAAACGCTCGGACACGTCGATCTGAAATTTTGAATTGGCACATTTTGAGTCATACGGCAAGTCAGTGTCCTTCCAGTTTTTCTGGAAGTGGCATTAACTGTGTTATTTTAAATGTAACACCCTGTATTTTTGTACGGATTTGTATAGACGATAAAACGAGGTTACCAAAGATGTAGCAAACACGATTTTATTATGAATACTTTCTATGTTATTTACAAAAAACGTGAGATATTTACTGCACTAAGATAGTAAGCGTTCAATAGATTTTTAAGTTGTCAAAGAGTAATTGGAGTTTTCAATATCGGGTGTCTGTAAGTTCAAGTGACATTTATTTACCGAAGAAATAAATTTAACGGAAAACATCGAATTGAGGTGCTTATGATGATTGATTTTGGTGATAGAGTTCGTACTCAACAGCAGCTATATAACTTATTTAATGAAAATCATCCTGACTGTCCACCGATTAGGCAATCCATTGTGAGAAAAATTGAAAAAAGTTTAGAGAGTTTGGCCACGTTAGAGATTTATCTAAAGGCCGACCAAAAAAGGTACCTGAAGATGTTAAAGTAAATGTCCAGTTACACGTTCAAGAGAATTCCCCTGTGACGGTTAGAGAACCCTCAAGAAACTATGATTTGGCAATGGGATCAGTATCAAAAATTCTTCGAGCAGCTAAGTACCATTCTTATAAAGTACACCTGGTGTATGAATTGTCGGAAGACGACTTTGATCGAAGAATGCAATTCTGCGAGCAAACACTGAATGCACAATGAAAATTTAAATTTAATAGAACACATTCTTTGTTCTGATGAGGTCACTTTCTGTTTAAATGGTCATGTAAATAGACAAAATTGCAGATACTGGGCGACAGAAAATCCTCATTAGATGCAAGAGGTTCACACACAATATCCTCAGAAAATTAATGTATGGACAGGAATTGTCGGCAAACGAATTATTGGGCCTTATTTCTTTGAAGGAACACTAAACGCAGAACGCTATTTAGAGTTTCTTCAATTCGAACTTATTCCTGCTTTAGCTGTTCTGTTTCTCAACTCACAAGACCCTGACGAACCAAATGATATAATTTGGATTCAACAAGACGGGGCACCTCCCCACTATGCGATCGCTGTTCGTCAATTTCTAGATGCAACCTTCTCCAATAGATGGATTGGTAGAAGGGGACCTATTGAGTGGCCACTGAGGTCACCTGTTCTAACCCCTTCAGATTTTTCTTATGGGGTTATTTAAAATCCAAAGTCTATGTGAACCGATCTAACAACCTTAATGACTTAAAAGAAATAATACGCTAGGAAATACAACTAATCTCACCAGAAGTGATTCACAATGTCCAACGAGAAATAATTAGTCGAATTCAACATTGAACATGTATTAACTTAGTGCAGTAAGTTTGTAAATAATACAAAAATATTCATAATAAAAACGTGCTTAGTACATCTTTAGAAAGTGACACTGACTTGCCTTATGACTCAAAATGTGCAAATTCAAAATTGCAAATCGACGTGTCCGAGCGTTTTTGGCAAAACCACGTTGGTCAGATTATATTGAAATTATTACTTTCATTGTGAACGTACTGTATGTACACTATTCTGTATTGGAAATTCATACAAATAAAAGCATCTCTACACATTAAGACTGTCAGAATTATGAAACTAGGTTTTCTAATCTACTAAAAACACCTAGATATCGTCATGCAAAATCTGCTAGACTCATTAGACCTGAAACTGTACAATATAATATCCAAAAATATAAGAAATCTGGACTATAAATTAAAAACCACATATTGAAATACTGTTTTTACTCGGTAGATGAGTACATGATATGGACAGTCAACATACTCTAATTGTATATTTCCTGTGTTCATGAAATATGCTTACAACTACTCTGTTGTTCTGTGGTGTAATACGTTTTTTTTTTATATACTTTTAATAATACATATATTTTTTTTAAATTTTACATTATAATAGTATTTGTTATTTATGTATATTCATTGTCTTCTCTAAATTTTAATTATCCGTTATCTATCTTATACTTTATATTTTTTTATTGTAATTTTCGATTACATTATTTAAGATAATGCCAGCAGCTTAGATTTCCTACAAATGTAAATTTTTTTATATAAAGTTATTAATAAACTTCAAAATATATATATATATATATATATATATATATATATATATATATATATATATATATATATATATATATATATATATATATATATATATATATATATATATATATTTTGTTGACTCACCGATAAGTCATATTTTACAAGACGTGGTAACATAAAACTCCATAACCAATATGTCGACTATGGCCAAACGAAGCATTTTGGTATATACGTAAGTTTAGTTAAATTTAATGTTTATGTCCATTAAATTATGGATATACTAAAAAAAAATTAAAAGCTCAAATCATCGAAAAACTTAGAAATATAGCTAGAGAATGGAGATATTTTATAGATAGAAGATAGGAAAATAATTTAATTCAGTATTTTATTACGTATTAGTACATATTTTTAAAAGTTATAAAAATGTATTGTATTTAAGTGCATTGGATCCTAAAATCTACAAATGGTTCAATTTCTTTAAAGTTTCCAACAGATTCTTTATTACTTGAAGACAGCAAAATCAGATTTTCAATGTTTCCATTTCATCACAGATATCCGATATAACCTAAAAACAAAATAAATTTATTTACATTAATAAATTGTGAAAAGCCATTGGCATAAATAAAAATTAATCGTGATTTTAATATAGAGCTCTGAGGTGCATATGACACTTATTTATTGTTTTTCATGTTAATATGCTACCTACGATTGATCATATAGGATTTGAAAAGGAAAAGGTAATTTTATATTTTAATGTGATCACATGACTTTATAAATATTTTAGGAATGATAAATTATTTACTGTTACCATTATAATTTTATTATACTTTGGATGAAATAAATGAAGTTTTCTCAATAATGACAATTTAGTGAGGTGTTTTATAATATCTAACAATGTAAAAAAATTTTTAGGAGCAAGTATTTTCCGGATGGTTGAAAATATATTGGGATTTGAAAATTTTAGAGATGGACTACGTAATTATTTGACAGAATAGTAAGTAAAAATTATATATAATGGCATTTTAGTAAAATGACCCCTAATTTATTCACTAGAAACTAAACAAAATTACACAAAACAGCTTTCCTAAACGAAAATAATTTAAATTTTAAGTAAAATATGGGTAACGTTAAATTTATGAAGTATACGTTAATTCAACAGGTTTACAATTTTTTGTAAATATACTCAAGAAAATGCAACATTTTTTTACCATAATTGAAAATGATATAGAAAACTATTTTGAACCAACTGCATATAAATCATTTTTATGATTAACGAAGAAAATTTTTATAAATTGTTTCTCAGTGAAAATATTCAAAATCTCATTTAAACCTGGCACTTCTCAGACAAATAACGTCAGAAAATTGAAAGTGGTATCGTGAAATTATTGAGTCTCTTTATTTTTACATTCTAAAAATAATCAAGAGGAGTTAGATCAGTAGAACGTGTAGGCCATTCAATGGTACACATTCTGCCAATCAAGCGAACAGATACAAAACATTTAAATTGAATGGCAGAAGCCGTTAGTTTGTGATAATCAATCATAATGAAACACTTTACAATGGTTTTTATCACTGTTTTTTTTTATTGTACCTAAACGTTATTGCAATTTCGACACTTAACGTGCCATTTTCAAACGATTCATAACTAGTGAATGAAGGCCATAAAGAATTTTTGCAGTTTTATACCTGTAAAGTTGACCGGATTATCTAAGCATTTAAAATACAAGTGAGATTACGGAAATTTTACAAAATCAATTCAGATTAATCAAGTTTTATACTCTAGGGTGACCTAAGCATTTAACAATAATAACTAGACACTTAAACATTATTAACAAAAATTCAGATAACGGAAATTTTACAGCTTAAATACATCAAAGAGAGGTGTATGATATAGATCCAACTTGTCGTTAAGAAGTTTATTAAGTTCACTGTGATTATATTTGGATATTTCTAAAGACTAATAAATTTAAGTTAAAGCTCTTTTCTTGTATATGTAAAATATTTAGGTTCTCTAATTTTGGAAAAGTATGACTAGATTCTAAAAAATGATTTGAAAAAGTTGAATCAGTTCGTTTAGACTTAATAAAACTGATTCAACTTTTTCAAATAATTTGTTAGAATCTAGTCACACTTTTTCAAGATTAGAGAATCTAAATATTTTACATACACAAGAAAAGAGCTTTAAATTAAATTTATTAGTCTTTAGAAATATTCAAATATAATCACAGTGAACCTAATAAACTTCCTAACGACCACCACTTGGATCTATATCCAGTGGTGGTTCGTGGGTCAAGAGATAGGGAGGTCAATTAGAAAAGTTTACTGTATTACCTACCTTTTAAAGTGATTTAAATTCCAAGTCGATCCTCCGATTTTTTTGAAATGCAAAGTGGTCAATTACTTTTTCATTAAAGTCTTTTATCTTCTTTATTAATGCCCTTTCTATGGTAAGCATAGCTAAAGAAGATAACCTTTCCTGACCCATGGTATTTCTTAAAAATGTCTTTATTCTTTTTAAGGTGGAATAACAACGTTCACTTTCGACGGTAGTCATAGGGAGAGTACACAAGATTTTTAAGTTTGACACTTTCAGAAAAAGTATTGCACAAATCACTGTTAATAAAAAGCTGTAACAAAGCAACTGCACCTTCACTATTGGAAAAATCTTCTCGGCTATATAACACTTCTAATTTAGTTTTAAGTTTCAAATAATTTATGACTGGATACTCCGTTTTAACTAATTTAAATATATCTTGAGGAAAGCTTTTTTTATAATCTTTAAATTGATCTGCGTGAAATAACTGAGACACTGCTAAATAATTACTGAAGCCAAACCTGTTTTGATCTCAGATGTAGTTATATCACAAACTTCTAATGAAATTCTCCTTTTTTGATTCTTCCGTTTTACATCTCTTGGCAGACTGCATGGATGGCTCCTCCAAACAGTTATTCAAAATTTTATTTCTGATGTCTTCAATTTTACTATTAAAAACGCCAATACATTTATTTACTGTTATGACATCGATATTACATTTTTGTAATTGATTGAACAATATATCACAATGAGGCATAACTAAAAGAAAAAAATTTAACCAGTAAAGAAAATGTTCATTTTGTAAGTAGTTTTTTAAACCAATAGCTTGATTTAGAGTGTTGTTTTTTGATTCATTATCAATGATTTTTTCTAAACAATCTAATAATTCTGTTCGATAGGTATAAACAGTCTCTATGCACTTTGTATTAAAGTTTCATCGTGTTGGAGCCGCTTTAGGTAATCTCACCTTAATAACAATATCTAACACGACTGTTCTTTTTGGTGATTTTCCAAAGAATGAAGAAAAGCTATGTAAATTAGCAAAAAAAACTTATGCTTTTATCCTGACTTGATGCTTTTGTAAAATTAAATTTAGTTGATGAGCTTAACAATGAATAGAATTTGCTGAAGGACAACTTTTTTTAATGTTGGCTTGTACACCTCCAAAAGCACCACTCATTACTGATGCTCAATCGTAACTTTGTGCTATCAATTTTTCAGGACTTTCATTAATTTTCAGACATTCTAACTCTTTTAAAATTACATCTGTCAAATGCTGCGATATCGTTCCTTGAGGCTGAATAATGTTCCAAAATCTCTCACATACAACACCGTCTAAAACGTATCTAAACACAAAAACTACTTGTACTTTATTCATAACCCAACTTATGTCCATCTTTCAGCTTTAATATATTTTGTACAACACTCATATTTAATAGTAAACACCAAATACACTGTTTTACTCAATTTTACGACAAGTAGAGATTTATGAATAAAATGTTCACAACCAAAAACATTAAAAACAACGCTACAGAATTTACCGACCAACGCATACCTAGTCAGCATTAAGATTGGTCACTGCTCTACTGAACTTAGTGAACTTCGTGCGTTACTGTTTCCGTAAAATGTGTCAGGGACATTGTCCCCGCCAGTGTTTTCTGTCTCTCTTGCTTTCTGATGATTCGCGCATAAATCTATTTCACTTTATTTCGTTGTAAATACGGTCCGTAGCTAGCTTTGAGGACAAGTTGTGGATTGATCCAAGATTTTTAAATTCTATAAATAAATAATGTAATGAATATGAATGTAGAGGCTCGGTGCTCGGGGGGGGGATACGATATCATGCGATCTTGTAATTTGAATAGAATTGTGCATGGATTGAACTAGAAACTTTAATATATTTTTTAAGAATATTAAAAATATATATATTATATATTTTTAAACTTCAGAAAATGAATAGCGCTATTTTTTTATTTGTATGTGGGAGGTCATTGATCAAATGACCCTATAGAAGAACCGCCAGTGTCTATATCATACATCTCTCTTTGATGTATTTAAGATGTAAAATTTCCGTTACCTGAAAACTTTTGTTAATATGTTTAAGTTTCTAGTTATTATTGTTAAATTCTCAGATATCCGGTCATTCTAGGTGATGAAACTTGATTAATCCGAATTGAATTTGTAAAATTTCCGAAATCTAATTCGTATTTTAAATACTTAGATAATCCGGTCAACTTTATAGGTATGAAACTGCAAAAATTCTTTTATGTCCTTTATTCACTTGTTTGAATCGTTTGAAAATGTCACGTGTAGAGTCGAAACTGTAACGTTCGGTTACAATAAAAAACAGTGATAAAAAACAAAGTAAACTGTTTCATTCTATCAAAACATTTAAATATTATCTGAGAGCTAACCCATAGTGGGAAAACATCCTGTTCAAACCAAACGTTTTTGTTACTTCTGCAAGCTTTCTAATTACTTTACACTATTTAAAGTTTTATACTATATTATTCTTTTATCTTTCAGTCAATATACCAGTGCTATACCTAATGACTTATGGAATATATTAAATGCGAATGTTAATCAAACATTGTCTGATTTACCTGAAGATTTAAGCATTGTTATGCAGAACTGGGTGGAAAATTCAGGATATCCTCTTCTAACAGTTACAACTAGTGGTCAGGATATTATAGTTACCCAGGTACGTATTACAAAAAATGATGTATAGATATACGATTAATTTGGAAATAAAGTTAATGGCAAACGAGAGAGAGCAACAACTAAACAAGACGAGTGTTATAAGTTAAAAACTGTCTCTAACTTTTTGGCAAACAATTTGTCTTCAGAAATAATATGCTTTAATCATTAGGAGATTAAAAATAGGTCTACAGGGTGTCCAGTTTATAAGAAGCAGGACTTCTCTAATCAATAGAAGACATCATTTTAAGATTAAAAAGTTCGACTTATTGTGTGTTGAAAAGTTCTTCATTTTCGAAAGTTTAAAACAAGTTCTTCCAAAGTTACTGAGAAACTACACAAGCTCTGAATTTGAAATATGGCATGTACTTTTTGCTTCAATAGTAATATCTTTTTGTCAATACGACCTATTTGTCTTAATATATCATATCATATATTAATGAACAAACTCGTCCGCAAAGTAAAACATGTTTAGATCACTTTTTCATAAAAAATTCATTACATAAAAATGATAATAATATAAAATCTTATATCTTTGAACATGAAATCACAGATCATTATCCTATTGCTATAAGTTTCCAAATCGATACAAATAAAGAAAGAATTAATACAGCTACAAAAGAAAACATCAACAATAAAAAATATATAAATAATGCTAATCTCAAATCGGATTTACGACAGGAAAAATGGAATGACATGTATCATGAACAGAATATAGACCTCATGACAAATATATTTATCAAAACATTAAAACATTATATTACAAAAAAACATCAATGAAATTAAAATGAATCACAAAGATATACACCGGAAACAATGGATAACCTCTCGGAAAATCTATAAATGAAAGAAATAAATTGTACCAAAAATTACAAAATGATCCAAATAATATAAACCTATCAAACGCACACAAAGAATACAAGAATACAAGAAAATAATATCGAAATTGAAAACACGATGTACCTATACCCGACAAATGAGAGAAGTCTGGAAAGTTATCAAAGAACTAAAATTAAAAAAAATCTCCTGGTCTTGATAACATTCGCACGGACGTACTAAAAGAAGTAGAAATAGAAATGGCCACTCCATTAACATATCTAATAGATGTTTTTAAACTGAAGGCATTTCAAAATTACTAAAAGTTGGACTCATTAAACCACTTTATAAAAATGGAGACAAACTAGAAGTAAAAAACTACAGGCCAATCTCACATATCTTATATCGCCAGAATTATTGAAAAAATATTAAAATGCAGAATTCTAAAATTTTTAAATCGTCACAATATAATTTCGGATCACCAATATGGTTTTAGAGAGATGCAATTTATCAATTAACATCTGAAATATATAGAGCTTTAGACTAAAAAAAACCTGCTTTATGTATCTTTGTTGATCTATCTAAAGCTTTTTATACAGTGTCTCATCAAAAACTTCTAGGAAAAAGAAAATGTTATGGACTTCAGGGAAAAATGTATAACCTCATTAAGTGTTACTTATCTGATCGGGAACAGTATGTGGAGACTGCCGGTACTATTAGTAGTGCTACAAAAAATAACATTCGGAGTCCCGCAAGGAACGGTATTGGGACCACTACTATTTATAATATATATCAACAGTTTATGGTCTATTAACTCCACTGGTAACATCTTTGCACTAAAAGTTTCGCTGATGATACTGCTGTTTTATACACCGAAAATAGTTGGGAAAATCTAAAAATAAAAGTAGAGACTGACTTTAAAAAATACAAACAAGCAGCAGTAATCTTCTACTGCTTCTGTGATTATCCCAGTTTATTTATATATTTTATATATTTTATACGCCATTTATATATTATATTTTATATCTATATATTGTGTATTGTATTTCTATATATGTATATTCTCCTAAATAAACTTATTATTATTATTGTTATTATTATTATATTATTATATTATTATATCCATTGGCTTAGAAATTGAAGTCTGAAACCGCTTTTCTGTCTACAATTTGTACGCCAATGGATTTTTCACAAAACCCATTTATTTTTTAATTACCCGTACAATTGAGAAAAAAGTGGTCTTCCACTTTTTCCGTACGACGCACGGACTTTGAGAAAAACGTCATCAAACTTCATAAGTGTTGTATTTTATGCAAAATTAAGATACTGAGAAACTGAGGTTGCTATGAAACAATATCTCATCTAAAATGTCCAAAACAGCTATTACCTTGATTTAAATTCAACGACCATTGTTCACATTGTGAAATTAAGTATGTGCATCATATTTATTAATTATTGTTATCAAGTTTGAATATGCCATCTACATTTAGCAGTTGAGAACGTGCAGATATCCATTTTCTGTATGGGTTTGCAAATGGAAATTCGGCAGGAATATTAAGGACGATTTCCAGACAGAAGGCAACCACATCAAACAATTTTGTTTAAGTTCATCAACGTTTTGCTGATAATGGACTAAGAAAAACCAAAATAATAATAAAGTGAGAGGAAAAAGAATCTTGCGTTAATTTGATAGAGATGACACTACGCGTGCCCAAAGAGTTTCGAAAACGCTTCGAATTCCAAGACGCACGATATGAAGGACGTTGAAATGGAATTATAGATATTCCTACCATCTACAACTTGTTTTGTCTTTACTTCTGATGAGACTTGCTTCATGCGAGGAAGTGTCGTGATTTTTATAACCAGCATGTTTAGGTACATGAAAATCCACACTCGAGTAGACAAAAAAATTTCATCAGAAGTTTAGTGTGAATGGCTAAGCATTTACAATAATTTTATCGTGGGACCATCGTTTGATTTCCGATTTATTTCTGGCAATTTTAGAACGTGAGCATGCCAATATTTAGGAGGATGTTCTCCTGGATTCAAGGCTGCTTGGTTTCAGTTAGATGGCTGTCCAGTCCATTATGGACCGAATGTTCATAACTAGTTGGATATTTAGTTTCCTAGGGGATGGATTAGTCACGGTGGGGCCGTTGGCTTGCCTGTTCATTCTTCCGATATAACCGCTCTTAAATTTTTTGCATTGAGATTTTTCAAAGATAAAGTTTATACCACTTCAGTAGATACTAAGGACGAATTAATCCGGGAAATACAAAATATATGCAACGAAATACGAGAGTATCACTTACTTTGTCTAAGAATATCCACTGCATGCTGCTGTCGGTTGTGTATCAAAGAAAATGGTTTCCATTTCGAACATTTACTCTATGCTCATTAATTTCATTATTTTATTTAATTTACGTTGCGTTTTGTTTCGACAGTAGTATTAGGTGTGCTTCTTGAATAAAATTACAAAATTACAAATTATTTCTGCAATAAAAAACAGAAAAAACTGTATTTCCTATTTTTATTTTTAGAGGACTTCCAGCCAAATATATGGACAATTATTTATCATACGTTTCGTCCGAGTTTTCGGACTTTTTCAAAGGTTAAAACCTAAAAATAATGGTTTTACATAAGTTTTAAATTAGATTAGTGACAGAATACATATCTTATAAATATAGTTTAAAAAAACTAAAAAACACGCTTTTAAAGCACATCAAACTAAAAAGTGAAAAATAATTATTAATATAAACTGAAAACAATAATGAACGAAAAATACTAGTATTATTGTGAAAAAAGCGTGGGGCGCTTTGTGCCATATTTTTCGTATATCGAGCAACCCACGCTTTTTTCACAATAATACTAGTATTTTTCGTTCATTATTGTTTTCAGTTTATATTAATAATTATTTTTCACTTTTTAGTTTGATGTGCTTTAAAAGCGTGTTTTTTAGTTTTTTTAAACTATATTTATTTTTCACTTTTTAGTTTGATGTGCTATGAAAGCGTGTTTTTTAGTTGTTTTAAACTATATTTATATTGCTTATTGATGCTGATATTATAACATATTACGATCCAACAGATATTTCTGAAAAAAAAAAAAATTTTATTTCAGCCGTTGGATTTGAACTCACGCCCGAGGAGTCTGTCGTTTCGCATCGACTGCCTTAACCCGCTCGACCACCGCGACCTAGCTGTCAATCGTGGAATGTACTTACATATCAAGCCTTTCCTCTCACGCAGAGAATACGTGAGGAAAGGACTAGCTATCCTGATCAGAATAATGATATAAACTTATCAAATTATTGTATTGTTACCGGTTCTTCGTAAGTGTACAAAGTTTCAATTAAATCTGTCCGTTTAAAGTGGGTCAAAATCGAGTCCAAAGAGTCGGTTACAAACAAACAAACAAACAAACAAGTAAACAAGCAAGCAAGCAAGCAAGCAAGCAAACATACAGGTGAAGCTAATAAAAGCGTGTTAAAAAAGTGTTTTCTTACCTAATATAAATTTTCTATTTTAATTTCATTATATGGGCTGGTTTTATTTTTTTTTATTTGGTAGGTATGTGTTGTAGTTCGACGAGTTAGACAGAGAATGATCAGTGTTTGGTGTCGTCGTTGTGTGTTCTTTTTAACACGCTTTTATTAGCTTCACTTGTATGTTTGCTTGTTTGTTTGTATGTTTGTTTGTAACCGACTCTTTGGACTCGATTTTAACCCACTTTAAACGGACAGATTTAATTGAAACTTTGTACACTTATTAAGAATCGGTAACAATACAATAATTTGATAAGTTTATATCATTATCCTGTTCAGGATCGCCAATCCTTTCCTCACGTATCCCTGCGTGAAAGCAAAGGCTTAATATGTCAGTAGATTCCATAATTGTTAATTAGCCCGGTGGTCGAGTGGGTTAAGGCACTCGACGCGAAACGACAGACTCATCCGGCGTGAGTTCGAACCTCACGGCTGAAATAAAAAATTTTTTTTTTTTTTCAGAAATATCTGTTGGATCGTAATATGTTATAATATCAGCATCAATAAGCAATATAAATATAGTTTAAAACAACTAAAAAACACGCTTTCATAGCACATCAAACTAAAAAGTTAAAAATAAATATAGTTTAAAAAAACTAAAAAACACGCTTTTAAAGCACATCAAACTAAAAAGTGAAAAATAATTATTAATATAAACTGAAAATAATAATGAACGAAAAATACTAGTATTATTGTGAAAAAAGCGTGGGGTGCTCGATATACGAAAAATATTGCACAAAGCACCCCACGCTTTTTTCACAATAATACTAGTATTTTTCGTTCATTATTATTTTCAGTTTATATTAATAATTATTTTTCACTTTTTAGTTTGATGTGCTTTAAAAGCGTGTTTTTTAGTTTTTTTAAACTATATTTATTAAGAGTAGGTAATTATAACAGCTGATAGTATACTTATATTGATGGTCCGAGTGACAGAGTTATTGTAAAAATTCTCATGATATTGGATAGCCGTTGAGAAGAGATTTTGCAGTTAGCACATATACAGGATGTATAAAAATTGTTACTATTGAATAAGATTGCGATATATGCTATTTAGATTTTCTACATCTGTTTGATAATTTACTGTATTTTTGTTATTTTGTATTTCGGCCATTTCCAAAAACATGCGTTTTACGGAATTTCTTTCTTCATGCAATATGGTTGTATCTGGAAAGTTAAAATTGTGTGAATTATTTATGGCGTGTTCAGCTAATGCTGTGCTACATGAATTAGGAGTTGCTATGGAATTTCTAATTGATAATTTATGTTGATTTATACGTTTATTTAAATACTGTTGGATTTGTACAATGTAACACCTATCGCAATCTGAGCAATCAATTTTATAAATAACATAGGTTTGATTTAATTTAATTTCTCTATTGGATCTTTTAGTTTTGAACAAAACTAAAAGATCCAATAGAGAAATTTTTTTATTGAAGAAATAATTTCTACTTTAACAGCCAACAACTTGTAAAATATTATTTACAAAATTACTTGTCAACTTTGATGACGTTTTTCTCGAACACCGTGCGTCGTGTGGAAAAAGGGGGCAGCTATCTTCTAATTTGTACAGGCAATTAAAACAATTTTTTTTGTGCAAAATCCATAGGCGTACTAGTTCTAAACAGAAAAGGGGTTTCATATCCCAGTTTCTACGCCACTGGATATTGAGACAAATATTACATATTGACAAAAAAAAGTACTATTGAAGCAAAAAAAAAACACGTTCCAAATTTCTAATCGAAAGCTCATGTAGTTTCTTATTAACTGCCCAAAAGGTTCCTTTTAACGAAAAACTTTTCGACACATGTTAAATCGAACTTTTTACCTTCAAATGAAAAATTCTATCGAATGGCCAGCTACTATAAACTGGGACACCCTGTATAAAGTATGTCCGTTGATTGGGTTTACATACGAATTTCTTAATATAATCTGGATCTCCGATTGATATTGTTTAACCTTGAGAAAATGTTCCTGTATAGGGGGGCCGCCTTACTGTGAGCAATCTAGTTAAATTGAAAATAATTCGACAATTTTTCGAAAACCTATTGCTTAGTAATAAACACGAGAGTCCGTAAGGCTCAAGTGGCTATTGCCTAATGGCAGCAAATTTGAGAAAAGAACCGGAGAATTATTTTCTAATTTATTCTCACTCTCGAATGATATTCGAAAGATTATTGGTTAATGTTCAAATACAAAATATAAATATTGTCTGAACGTTATTTGTGGTATTCCTAAGGTTTTCTTTCTCTTTTTTGGGACTTACTACGACATAAATAATTCCTCGTTATCTAAAAAATATAATTAGTTACCCAGTATGTTACTGGAAAAGTAAACCTCTGCGCTTGTGACTTTACGTCAAAACATTAGTCAGAGGGTGCATTTTGATAACCAATATGAGACAAAAATAATTTCCTAACGTTTCGGAAAACGAATCTGTTTCCGTTTACAAAGTTACTAATCTTTTTTTAGAATATGTCAAGCGTGACACTTGACACATATATTATTTATTTATGTAATATCCATAGATACTTACATATCGTATCGAATTATTAATTATCATAGTATTTGTACATGCATTTTCTTTAGTTTGTATGATAATTTCTTCCTCTGACGCTGAACTAAATCGATTTTGGTTAATTTTTTTTTAAATTTAAGACAAAACTGATGACAGATATCAAAACCAGAAAACACGTCAATGTACAATAACAAATTACTACAAAATATTCTCAGTAGGATAATATAATTAGATTATTCTCACTATAATAACAATATGAATAGAAAATAAAAACATTAAAAAATAATCCCGGAAATAGACTAAGGGGTGTGGTAAACACGATTTAAATATCTGCGGTCTTCTATAATTAGTTAATATGTAGCCAATATAAATTGCCCATAGTATGACAGCCTACGTGTAGGGGATATTTTATTTGTATTGTATTAAGAAATTCGAGGTTTACAAGAGGTCAATTTGCTAAAATATTCAACTTTTCGAGGAAAAGTTATTCTACATAAAAGTTTTTGCTTTCCTAAAAAATGCGATTCACGTTGAAAAACGTTATATTACTTATGCAGGGTGCTAAAAATTACAAAAACATGAAATTTAATTTTGCAACAAAATGTTAAATAAAGAAGTTGTTTCAAATTTTATATCCAAATTTTAATTAAATATTGGAATGTTTGTGAAGTGAGAGTATTTTAGTAAACACCATTAGTCAGTTTGTGCCATCTTTTCTATTTGACTAATTATATGTATCAGATAAGCAATTCTGAATTTATAAAATAACTAACAATAAAATGGTATATTATACAACCGGTATGTTTCAAAAATATGAGTAGGGCTGTCAAAAATGTTCCATGGGACAGTGGCGTATGCGAAATTAACTAATACGAGAAACAATAAACTGTTACAATTTATAACAATGAATGTAAAACTTACCCCTTAACTAGCTTGATGAACTAGCTTGCTTATCACAAACTGGAGAAGATGTGTACCCATTTTGCAACATCAGGTAAGTTTCTATGGTTGTCTCCATGAGTGATGTTCGCTTTGGTGAAAATATATTCTTATATTTTGAAAACGACCCTTCGACATCTACTGATGTAATACACGCATACGTAAAATAGTCTTTAAACGCACTTAACGGATCTGGGGCTGCACCATCACATATTTGTCTTAATTTGGTAAAACCGGTGTCTTTTTTAACACACTTGCGAAATTTTCTTTACCGCGCTCATTTGTTGCGTCACCTATAGCATGTAGCAGTAGATTTACTTCGTCCACTATTTGCAGTGACTTCGCTAACGACAACGCACTGTTTTCTAATTTTTTTATGCTTTCATGTAATGATTTATAGTTCTTCGCAATATTTTTTAAAGCTGTTTCAACGGAAATATCTTCGAATTTTGTCTGGCTTTCCTTAATAGCTGCAGCCTCATCTGGATTGAATTGTAGTATCACAGCTTTTATTTGTTGGAAATATTCAGCATAATAAAAAGCTGCCCGCAACCATGGTCTCCAACGTGTAAGAATCGGCTGTGGTGGTTCAGGAATATCGGGACACTTGCTATGAAATGTACGGAGATGTTTAGGAGATTCAAGAAACACTTTTTTTGTACTTGCTATTAATGCATTCAACTCTGGAAAACCTTTTCGAATAGTTTCTGCCACAAGATATAAAGCATGCACTTTACACGTAACATGTATAAACGTACAACCTTGTTCATGCAAAGAACGGCCTACCGAACGCATTGTCACGGCGCCATCGGTCACAAACAACAACACTTGACTTTTTGAGAGTTAAAATTTTTCTGACGTCTCCGGCACTACCCTGGTAATTGTTTCGCTAGTACACTGACTTAGTATTTTGCTAGCTAGTAACAGTGGAACTGTCGGTTTAAGGGGGTCCAGTACTCGTACTATAACATTTAAAATAGATAGTCCACAATTATGCTTATCCTTATCACATCAAATCTTTCTCGCACACTTTACAAATTATTTTAGCACCATCATAGGATAAATCCGGGAATTTACCTATGAATTTATTTACTTTTTCAGCAAATGGCCGTTTTCTACCACTGCGTACGTCAGCCATGCTTTATTATTAAATTAATATCAACAATACAGTACAACAAATAAAATAAAAATACAAAAACAATATGCAATACGCTCAAGTGACTTAACGTGTACACAACTCGAAAGCTAATAATCGACTGGCCTGGAGAAAGAGTTTCGCGGTCAAGGTGAATGCCGGCGACGGTAAGTACATCTGTACTCTACGATCATAATACACAAAAACGATTTGCAGCTTTAAATATGAGTTTTTGAAATATGAATTTACAAAAAATAATAATATTGAATTGAAATCGGATTTTGGTTGGATTCAAAATTTGAAACAACTTTTTTATTTGACGTTTTGTTCCAAAATTCTTTAAAGATAAGGCAAGTTTACTCTTAAACGACTTTCAACTTTTTGTAATTTTTGAGCACCCTGTATAAAGAATATAAAATTTCTCAACGTGAATCATATTGGTTAGGAAAGCAAAACTTTTATACAGAATTACTTTTTCTCGAAAAATTGAATATTTTTGCAATTTCACCTCTTGTAAACACTACCGGCTGACATACTGTATACGACATATTATTTAATCTTTGAACGAAATTTGCTTTAAGACAACAATTCCTACAATAATATTTAATATAATAAACCAACAACCGTTTATGAAATTAACACCATTACTGTAGCAAAAAATGTTATTGGTTGATTGACCACGAGAATAATAACACAGGCCTACGACCTGCGTACGATTTAAAATTTGAATTAAGTTTTATAGCCGAATTTGGATACTTCAGTGGCGCTGACTTCAAATTTTCTCTCAGTTTTTTTCTATCATGTAACGTTTTTGAACAAAACAGTTAAATAACAAATAAAATAAATATATTTATGTGTATTTCAGATACGAAAGAAAAGTAAAAAAGGCAACAAAATCATTAATAATATCTTAAAACAGATAGAAAGCAATATACATATATTATTCTTTTCATTTTCTTTTGCTGGAAAAACTTGTTTTCGATGTTTTTCTTCTGTATTCGGCTGTATCCGTCCTCATAAGCATTCAACATTATATTGCCCTCAACGACTTGTTTACCGTAATCAATTCGATTGCGGGGAATCCCCGACTGTATTCGCATCACTGCCGGTAAATCCCCCAACGTATTATCGGTTTAAAATGAATTATTGCAGTGGTTCTCAAAATTTTGTACACGAAGTAAATATGTAATATAATTTGAAATTAGGAATTTGTAAATATTTGTGGTTTGCAACAAAACTGTACGTGATAGGCAAACAAAACAGTTTATATTCCTAATTAAGCTAACAACATTTAAATCGTTCAAATCTTTCGCAGGCCTGTGTAATTTACGTCATATTAAATTATAACATTCAATTTGTTTAATGAATTCTGTTCTTTCGATAGGAACGATTCTTGCTATCTGGAAGAGACACAACTTCTAATTGGTATGTTCCAGTCACCTTTACTATTTCCACCGACAGTAACAAATTTACAACTACAACTCCTCAAGGATGGCTGACCCCAACGTCTAATTTAACATTTACTCTACCGCATGAGGCAGAATGGTTAATACTTAACAATCAACAAGCAGGTATATATATATATATATATATATAGGATATCGTTCTGCGAAAATTGAACTTAAATTATCGAACACTTTTTGTGTACCTAGTTTAGCAAAAACTGATTTTCCGAAATGTGTAAAAAACTTAAGGCAAAAACTTGTTAATTTTATCCCTTTAATTATAATATTGGAATTCAAACAACCATTACCAAGTTCACATTTTAAAAAGCCCACTTTACAAGGTATTGTTGAAAACAAAAAAATCAGACAACTGAAACATTTTATTTACGTTATTTATTTTAATCCATAAATAAGAAGCGTTCAAAATGTTGTCCATTTCAAACAGTAATATAATTTATTCTCTCTCGTCTTGCATTTTGGTAAACCTCGTTTGGAATAGAGCGACACTCTGCAGTAATTCTTTGCGGAGTTCTATAAACCATAATTTGAGATGGCCCCACAAATAAAATTCGAGGGGCATCATATTCGGAGATCTTGTTGGCCACTATATGGGTTCTCTTCTGGCAATTCACTTCCCGGAAAACGTATTATTCAATCATTCCCGGACTGGTAAAATATAATGTGGATGATCACCATCTTGCTGGAACTGAAGCATGTCCATTTAAGAAAAGGGTACCATCAAATTGATTCTCTTAGGAGAGTTAATGGTACTTTCTAATAAGCACAAATAGATGTTATCATTGAGCTTTCCCTCAATGAATAAAAGGCCAGTAACACTACATATACTGAAAAACATTTAGAGACATTCGTAAATTATTAACATAACAGATTCTTGTGTGACAATAATGTAACAATATTGTACGCCACTATTCCACATCATACATTGAATTTATCTTTTGTGTGGAAATTTATTAACTTTTTGTGAGATGTTTTTCTTTGGGTTCTCTCTTCATTGATTTTTATAATTGATAAGGCACTTATCATTAGTTTTAACATCGTGTGAAGCGTTTTATTAATGTTACATTAAGGAAAGAATACACTTGTCCATGAAAAACGCTAAGAGAGCTTTTGACATGCTTCAGACTGGCATATACCAAGTTGGAAATGTATTCGGTGCGACTCGAAGTGTGATTAGTAGGTTGCACAGTAGATTTCAGGAAACAGGTGATATTTCTGAAAGGCCTCGAACTGAAAGGCTAAGGTCTACTACCAGAAGGCAAGACCGCTACATTGCCATAACAGCACGAAGAAATGTGAACAGACCATCTTCGATGATAACTAATTATTTGAGAAGAGCTAGTGGAGTGCGAGTCACTTACGGAACGATTATAAATCTCCTATATAGGGTGAACTTAAGGGTAAGAAGATAGTGGAGATCTGTATCT
Organism: Rhamnusium bicolor; assembly: GCA_029963845.1. Lineage (NCBI taxonomy): Eukaryota > Metazoa > Arthropoda > Insecta > Coleoptera > Cerambycidae > Rhamnusium > Rhamnusium bicolor. The sequence continues at coordinate 22,621 of JANEYF010000113.1, forward strand.
CAATAATCAACATCGCCGAAATCGCTCAACCTGGTGGCGTAAAAGAATTGGTTTTAATGCAGAATGGAACCATGTTATGTTCACAGGCGAGTTATGACTATAACTGTGCCTACATAGTGATTCAAAACAAGTGAGGGTTTGGAGTGAACCTGGAAGACGAGTTCGGTAAATTCGTGTACAAGAAATTTATCCGCACGGAGGTGGAATTTTTTTGGGTGTATTTATGCGATGGTAGAACGAATGTCAGACATACCAAAATGACATCATAAATGCCATTGTTGAGAACTACAAGTACAATTTAAGACCCAGTTTTATATTTCTAAATGACAATGCTTGACTACTTAGGGCCAGTATGGTGTTTGAATCATTGACTCTTTATTTACAAAGTTTTATTTCTTTTTAATAATCTTTATGTAGAGAATTATATAAGATAACGTGTTGTGGATTTTTAGTAGTCATACTAACATGCGTAACACAGGACAAAGTGTGCCATATGACGAATCGATTCGTTAAATCATTTCACGGGTGGTTTATCATTTACAATTTTCTTTTAAATAGGAAATGCCCATGTACGAATTTTTAAAAATTAGCCACTTTTTCATTATTTTAGGGAGATTCCAATAATATTAAATTGGTTTATTCATTTTTAGGTTACTATAGAGTGAACTATGAACTGTCATTATGGGAGAAAATAGCTACTGCTCTTTCGAGTCCCAACTTTTCTGAAATACCTGACATAAACAGAGCTGAAATAGTTGATGATGTATTTAATTTGGCAAAAGTCGAAAAAATAATATACTCAAAAGCGTTTGAAATCTTGGAGTTTTTGAGAAACGATGTTTCATATTTCCCTTGGTATCCCGCTTTTGCTGGATTTAACTATTTACTTCGACGTGTTGGAGACGATTCTCTATTAGGGCAAGCAATCACGGTAGGTACTTTTCCATACAAACTGCCTTCAATATGTATACAAATTTGGAGGAGTCTTAAATAACACAGCCCCACAAAAAAAAATGTCTGACCTAGCAACGAGACGAGTATATCCATATGTATTTTTGATGGCTGATTCCGAATCCGGGGTCAAAAAAAGTCGTACATCCCCAAAAAAAAATTTTAGAGCCAAAGAACACCCCCTGAATCGTTTTGTTTAATATTTTTGAGAAAAATTGAATGTATTACGATAAAAATAAAGGTGAATTGCAACGTTCACCCTATCTGTATGAAACGCACCCCCATAGTGGGTGAGAACCACCCTCATCTGCCATCAAACCAATTGATAACGACAATAACTGAAAAACATCTAAAAATGTTTAAGTTTCGTTAGGTTTGCAATAAACTGACGTAGAATTCACGTAATACCCCAAAACTACCCCTATAGCGTTATGAAAAACAACCCTTAACTTCAATTACAGAAAAAAAGAAAGGAAAAAACATAAAATAACAAGGGGAACGTTTCCACCAGGACATAGCCGAAATGGAAAAACGATATCAAGGAAGATGGGACGAACACTTGCTAGCAGACTACTGTTGGTCTCTGAAAAGAGACACGAAAGAACAACACAAACGACAGTCAGTAAGAAGATCGTTTGAAAATAAAGTTAAAAGATACCATAAAAAAAAGATTAAAAAAAAGAAGAATTAAAAGCTACTAACGTAAGAGTACTTCTCACCCCCTTCAGGGATGCGTTTTGTACCCAAATGGTGTTAATATGGGTGACAAATGACTGCTAATATCATAGCCATAAGGATCTCTGCAAATAAGTACATCCATATAATGAAATCGTTATCAAATTTCATGTTTTTTCCTTTCTTTTTTTCTGTAATTGAAGTTAAGGGTTATTTCTCATAACGATATAGGGGTAGTTTTGGGGTATTACGTGAATTCTACGTCAGTTTAATGCAAACCTAACGAAACTTAAACTTTTTAAATGTTTTTCAGTCATTGTCGTTATCAATTGGTTTGATGGCATATGAGGGTGGTTCTCACCCTCTATGGGGGTGCGTTTCACACCGATAGGGTGAACGCTGCAATTCACCTTTATTTTTATCGTAATACATTCAATTTTTCCCGAAAATATTAAACACAACGATTCAGGGGGTGTTTTTTGGCTCTAAAAATTTTTTTTTGGGTTGTATGACTTTTTTTGACCCCGGATTCGGAATCAGCGAACAAAAATACATAAGGATATACTCGTCTCGTTGCTAGGTCAGAAAAAAAATTTTTTTTGTGGGGCTGTGTAATTTATTTTAACATGCGATTTTTAAATTGTATTTATGCGTTCATGACATATCAGTAGAGTTGGCACAAATGTGCGACAGGACATAGGCGTATGCATCATAATAAGCGCAATAAAAGAAATTAACTAGTAACAAAAGCAATAAACTGTTAAAATTTATAACAATGTATGCATAACTTACCCTCTTAACTAATTTGAAGAACTAGCTTGGTTATAATAAACTGGAGAAGATCTGTAAATTAACTTTGCAGTATCATATATGTTTCTATGGTTGTCTCCGTGAGTAAAGTTCACTGTGATGAAAAAATATGCTTATGTTTTGAGAACGACCGTTCGACATCTATTGATGTAATACAGGCATACTTAAAATAGTCTTTGAACGCACTTAACGGATCTGGGGTTGCACCATCAGTACCACCACAAATTTGTCTTAATCTGGTAAAACTGGTGTCTTGCTTTAATACACGTGCGAACTTTTCTATAATGCACTATTTTTGCGTCATCTCCATTTACCTCGTCCACCATTTGCAGTGACTCCGCTAACGACAACGCACTGTTTTGTAAGTTTTGTATGGCGTCATGTAGTCTTCTAGAATTCTTGTGAATAATTTTTAAAGCTGTTTCAACAGAAATATCCTCGAATTTTTTCTGGCTCTCCTCAATAACTGCAGCTTCGTGTCGTCAGGATTGAATTGCAGTGTCATATTTGTTGTAAATATTCAGCATAATAAAAAGTAGCCTTCAACCATGTTCCCCAGCATGTAAGAATTGGCTGTGGTGGTTCGGGAATACCGGAACATTTGCTGCGAAGACGTTTAGGAGATTTAAGGAACACTTTTTTTGTACTTACTATTAATGCATCCACCTCTGGAAAACCTTGTCGAATAGTTCCTGCCACAAGATGTAAAGCATGCACTTTACACATAACATGTACCAATCTACAACCGTGTTCTTGAAGAGAATGGCCTACCAAACGCATTGTCGCGGCATCATCGGTCACAAACATCAACACTTGACCTATTGACAGACCAAATTTTTCTAACGCCTTCAGCACCACCCTCGTAATTGTTTTGCGAGTACACTCAGTTAGTATTTTGGCTAGTAATAGTGGAAATATCGGTTTAAGAGGGTCCAGTATACGTACTATAACATTTACAATAAATTTTTTCACGATCTGGTGTTTCGTGAACACATAACCACAGCCGTGTATTCTTTAATACGTATTTGATCTTATTTACAAAGTCTTCGCGTACAGAGTTACGCAATGTTGTGTGACTTGGTAACGTCACCTGGGGATTGTATCTATTTTAGAACTCCCGAAATGGTTGTTTATCGAGTATGTTCAGCGGAACATCACAGGAAATCAGCATTAACAGTAAATCGAACATAAATTGTGTTTACGAAGGCACGCATTTTTTTTTTAATTGTATGCTGCACAGTATTTACGTGATGTCTACAATCATAGTTATCCCAGCACATCAGATCTCTCTCGCACACCTTACAAATTATTGGAACGTCATTATAGAATAAATCCGAGAATTCACTGATAAATTTATTCACTTTACCCTTGCGCACTTCTGATATATTTTATAATTAACTTAATATCAATAACAAAATACAACAACATAAAATACAACGGAGAGAAATAAATTAGCGTGTAAACACTACGACACTCAACAATGAATTAGTCTCGCGGCTCACTTCGATTTATCCGCCAGCCGGTCATTGCCTCACCAGATATCTATCTACCTGCTGTTGCACCACTGAATGCCAACTCTACTTATGAGTTGTTTTCCAGATTCATCGAAAAGGGAGTTTACTTTCTTCCCAATTTTTGGAAAAGCTTTTAAAATTCAGTACACTTAAATGAAATAATCATATTTTGCTATTGTAAATTAAAATTCCTATAGTACTAGCAATCATTTCAAATTTCTTTTCTTCACTAATAATAGTGCAAAAGTTAGGAAAATTCTTACCTTGTTACTTTTTTAAAACTTATGCAAAAACATTTAGAATTAAGAAAAACTATCAGCCAGAACACTGTTGCGACATTAATTCGTGGCTACTACTTATTATTTGTATTTTTAAACTCTTTTTTTAAAGGCACATCTCTCAGATCTGATGGAAAACTTGTATCAGTCCGTACCAATTTCTAACTTGGACGAATCGAATCATATTTATACCTTAAAACAAGTGTCGGCAGTGAACTGGGCATGCAGATTGGGCAAGCAGGAATGTGTTTCATCTGTGCAGGAGATTTTTTTGGCACTACAAAGAACATTCCATGAGGTAAGCAGTTATAAGTAGAAATAATCATCTTTCATGTTCTAGTAAGGAATTATTTTGTGCTAGACAATTCTTTAAAGGGTCTGTTCAGTGAAATCATACACACACGTCAGAAACATTACTAAAATTAAACTATACTATCTGAATTTTTTAAATTAGGTGTCTGTTATAAACTCTTTTGTACAGTAATAACACACTTATCCGACTTCTTCAAATAAGTATAATAAATGTTATACAGGGTGAGTTTTAAATGCGTAGTTATATTTTAACCCTCGATATATTTTTCGTCGTGTACAATTGATTGGCACTGTTATAAAAATTTTTTGAACAAAAAAAATTTTTAATTTCTGATAATTTTTTCGTCCTCCAGCCACTGACATTTTGATAGTCACTGGATAACTTTGTAAACGCCGTTCGCAGAAATGATGTAATTGAAGACAGTGTTGCTACTGCCAGAGTTCGTCATCACAATTATCCTATAACTGCATGCATGGCATGAATTGCAAATTTTGAATTTTTAAAAAAAATTATTACCCTTTAGTCACGGGCATTTTGTGAGACGATATTAGATTTATTTAATATAGAACACCGCACCAAAACAAATGTAATAGTTTATAAAACATTGAGCTCTTTTTAAGAAAGCATGATTTTTGAAAGTCGATAACTCAGTTACACGTGGGAATTAAAAAAAAAGTGACAGGGGGTTTCTACAGATGTCAAGAATATGTGGTTTAAATATAACTACACACTTAAGACTCACTCTGTATATGTTTCCTACTTCTTGGTATTTTCTAAACTAGTTCTTTAAAAGGTTATTGAAACAAAATATGTGGCATATTTTTACATCTCATCAAACAAAATTTATTTATTTTTGTATATCTAATACTATAATCCGAGCCCCACATTAGAATTTAGGGTCTAATAGTAAATTGCCAAGAAAACTTTGAAGAAAATGATAGAGAATGTTCTCCACATTTAGAATACCTTGGTTATTTTGTCCAAAAATTTAATTTTGCGTTTTTTTTGGCTTTTGATGGCAATATCTCGCAAGCAGTTCGTGGATACTCTATAGCCCACAATTGGACACTGAACTCTAGTCTGAGGCCGGGACTACTAACCTCGCAAACATTATGATTTAGTCAATTATAACATTAATTTTATAAGATTAATGTTGTGCGTTAGCTCACAAATCTAACTAAGAATAATTCTTAGCGACACTTCAAAATATCACAAACGCCAAGCTATGATTCCTTTATCAAAAGCTTTGGACTATCTAATTAACATCATTTCATTTTTAGGATCAATAAAAACTTGAAAAGCATTGTGTATTGTAATGCATTGAGGTACAGCACAGATTCAAGCGATTGGGAATTTTTGTGGCAAAAGTATTTATCCACCGATGTTGCTACTGAACGATCTGTTTTAATTTCAGCTTTGGGTTGCACTAGAAATGAAACTTTATTGAACAGGTAACTTTTTAAACATAAATATTTGCATAGTAATATTAGACTCTAATATGATCCTCAATATAAATGGAGTTGGCAGAGCCTGATAATATCCTCATCGGAAAGTAATGTGATAATTTAATTTTATGAATATCCCACTTCTTATCCATTCTTTCCAACAAATAATCATCATCATATTAAAATCATACCCTATAGGGATCGTCGCTTTTGGAATAAAATAATGAATTCAGTTTCAAATGAAAAAATATCTTTCAGGTACATTTCTGGTCGCCGTAATATTTTCCTCTCCTTTCATACGCCCCTTCAGAATACTCTTAAAATACGTAGTGATCCTTGATTGTCAGACAAAAATTTTATTGTCAGGTGGAAAAGATTTAATTTAATAAAAATAAAAAACTTGGTTACAATTTTCTTTATGAAGCAGTCGCATCCTCTATAAAATTAGTATATTGGACACGTAGCTTACCAAATCTTAAACTACTTGATTTCGTGTATTATATTTCAGCTACCTATTCAAGTCAATAGATTCAACTTCAGGAATAAAATCTCAAGACGCGAATGCTGTATTTTCTGCTGTGTATGGAGGTAGTTCTCTGGGGATAGATGTAGCTTTTAATTTCTTAATACAGTATCATGCAGCTATTGACAATTAGTGAGTAACACAGATTTTTTTCTATATTTCTGTCTAAACACATCCATAATTTTAGTTACCAAAGTATGAATGCACTGGCAAATCTTTTGAGCGGTCTTGCAGAGAGGTTTACGACACAGGAACAAATTACACAAGTAAGTAGCTATTTATTTACACTTTTTCCTCTTTTTAATGTAATATGTATAATCACAAGTCAGGACGAATACATATTTTTTTTTAGTTGGAAAACTTCATAGAAACGGGAGATCTAAGCGATTCTTTCAAAGTATCAGCTAGTCAGTCTCTAGAAACAGCTAAAGCAAATTTTGCATGGATAGAACAATTTAAAGATGATCTGAATGAGTACTACGGAATAGATGAAGATGGAGACGGCGATGATGAAGATTTTGATGATAGCATCGATGAAAACGAAAGCACCTTACCCGATTATAGGCTGTCTAGGATTTTCAAACCATCACATTACGAGGTCCATTTAAAACTTGCTGATGCTGCGTTTACTGCAAGCGGTAATAACTTTTCCGGTACGGTTGTTATTTCCTTCACAGTGCTCAAAGCTACTAACCAAATCAAGTTACATGCCAGTGCTCAAAATATCGTGATTCGGAGCATTCAGCTGAACGGCGTGTTTATTCCTAGTGAAAATTATGGTGTTAATAGAACTACTGATATCCTGACGATAGAGTATGAAAATGGACTAGAAACAAATACTTTGTACATGGCGCGAATTCAATATGATGGCACATTTGGTAACGACAATAGAGGATTTTACAAGAGTAGTTATGTGAATGCCGACGGTATTAGAAAATATTTAGTGACAACACAATTTGAGCCTACTCACGCTAGAAGGGCTTTCCCTTGCTTTGATGAACCTCAGTACAAGGCTACATTCCAAGTACTTATTACGTATCCCTCAGCATTAAATGCGAAATCTAATACATTTGGAACTATAATGCAGAATGACACGTAAGTATTGCTTTCATAAAGAGAATTAGCTAGAATAATATGTATATATACTGGCTCCCAAAGTGGAGCATATATATTGGCGCCCGACGTGGGGCACCAAACTCTGCAATACCTTACCGTTAATATAGCTCCAACTAAAAAATGTAGACAATATTGACATAACCATAAATATTTCTGTTAATTAATTGTTAACTGTTTTTTTTTTCAGAGAAAACAACTTATTAACGATTCAATTCAATAAAACTCCAATCACACCCACCTATTTGATTGCTTTCATAGTATCAGACTTTACGTGTACGTCAGGAGATTCTATCGGTACAGTACCATATCAGGTATGCTCAAGAGACAATACTAAAGACCTCAGAGGGTGGGCCGTTGAGATTGGTCCAAAATTGTTGTCAAGTTTGAATACATATACCGGATACGACTATGGAAATGCAATAGAGAAAATGGATCAGTTCGCTATTCCAGACTTTGCTGCTGGAGCTATGGAAAATTGGGGAATAATAACTTACAGGTGTGTAAACACAAATTTCACCATTTCTCGTTGATTTCTTATTTTATCTGACTTTCATCTAGTTATTGTATATCTTTTGGTAAAATCTAAAGTTCGTAAACAAACAATTTAACACCACAATAATTATTCGGCTTACAATATGAGGACAATCAACCTCCAAAATGTTGCCCTACAATTAAAATTTACTATAATCATTGTAGTTGAATGTGTAGTTGTCTGTAATTATTATTGTCTTTAATCTATTTATTTCTTTTCAGAGAAACAAATCTACTATGGGATCCACTAGTTTCAACTAACAGCTTGAAACAGTCCATTGCTTTAGTTATTGCCCATGAGTTCACTCATATGTGGTTTGGTAATCTAGTTACCTGCAAATGGTGGTCAGAAACATTTTTGAATGAAGGGTTTGCAAGATATTTCCAATACTATACTACACATGATGTACGTATATGACAGAGTAAATGAGATTTCTGCATATTATACATTGCATCACATCAATTTGCAATCTAATAGTAGTAACTAAAACTCGTACCTTCTATATTGACAATTTTATGAATATGATAACATACTACTGTTTCACAAAAGTAATGTCTAAAATTTTTTACTTTGTTAACCACTTATTGTTATAGTACACGGTTTATTTATAAGATATATTTGCATTAATTAAAAAGATACATTTTTAAGTAGTTAGCTGGTTGGCACATACGCGAACACAACAGCAGTCATCAACTGAAACAATAATGTGTTATTATTATAAATTATGTCTCATGTTTGCATAAAATCGTTTAAAGTTACTGATTGTAACCCCGAAGTCGGCCCCGATGTTTCGTCAATGTCCTTAAAAAATCATATCTCTAGTTATGAAAGTAGCGATAAATTTCCCAATATAATATAAATATGAGTGTTTATATTATTCAATAATATCCATCAGCAATAACATCCCTAATAGCACAACGTAGTCCTATGGATATCTGATGGACGTCCTCAGCGGACATTATAGATAATTCAGGACGTCCCATGGACAGCTTTTTTAGTCCAAAAGACATCTTATGGACGTCCTTGGGATGCCCAAATGTCACGACTTTGAACCATATTCGGACGTCCATACGGAACATCCGAAGGACGTCTATAATGGGACATTACTTTTTAATACCCCATAATACCCATATTAGTTTATTTTTCTTTCTTGGGTCTTACTATCACATAAATCATTTTTCCAAACTTATCGATTATCTAAAAAAAATACACTTATCCAGTTATGACATTGGAAAAATAAGCCTCCGCGCTTGTGACTACATCAAAGAATTATTCAGAGGGTGTTTTATGACAACTAGAACCAGACAAAAGACTTATTTTTGCAGTATCACACTGGGTAACTATATTTTTAGATAATCAAGCTTAGAATTATTCGTGGGTAGTAAGCCCAAAGAAATATTAAGAGAATGCTACAAATAACATATTAATGCCCCAGAATAAATCACATTTAGACTTGTATTGTTGTCTACTTCTATTATGCTGTCGACTTCAGAACGTTAGTAACTTAGTAGTCTTTTAGATGTCGAGTTAACCTAGCGTTGTAGAATGTACTTGTGGTAATATTTTATATTATATTTCACAAAATCAAAATAACTACACATACTACACCAAAAGCGAAGCAAAATCTAGCAAAAAAACTGCCAAAATCATCCATCATTTTTTCCAGAAGGACGCTTACTTAGCATTGTTGCCAAATCAAATACCTTCATTTCCCACCACGGCATCATTTCTGTTAATAAGATGATAATAATTGTAACTGTAACATCTCTTTGCATAAAAAAAATAATAGTAAATGACGATAATACCTGATACACACGATTTTATTTAGTTGTTTAGATATTATCTGTTGAACGTTGAAATCAATTGTTAAGAATTTATTATTTTTCCACTTGGCAACATGGAACATGTACGTTTCCACTCGCGCGAATTTTGAATTGCATTTGTAGCTTTCACATCATATATTAATATTATTCATTTTACGTGCATAACACACGAAGTATGCTTAATACTTTAATACAATACAATACTGTTATTATGTTATTTTTATAATCCAGATATGATTTATAGATGCTTTTACTTTTTCACTTTTTATGTAATAGATTTAATTTTTGAATTTATTGTTATCATTATGAATACATAGGACACGCCCATATACCAACTCACAAGGAAACATAACAAAACTAAAAATATTTTTTTAGGAACTAGAACCAGAATTTCACCACCTAGTGGAAATAATTTGAAAAGAATTTACTTTTTAGTTAAATCAATCAAATCACGCTAGCCATGCAAAAAAATCTATAAAACGTGAGTGTTCATCTATTCGCAAAAGGAACATTCTCTACACAATTTCAAATTGTGTTCAAACAGCAACGTCCGTCAGACGTCCATTTTAATTCCTTTGAAGTTGGTATATTAAATGTCCAAACATGGACGTCCATCGGACATCCATTTTACTGGTCGGGTACGGACGTCCTTTGGATGTCCATTTTATGTCCATGGACGTCTGTACATAAAATGGACTTAGAATGGACGTCCCTAGGACGTTGTGTGCTATTAGGGATATATTTCGTTAAGAAATAGTACCTTATTTCAAAATGATATTTTAATAAAATTCCTAAATAATTTATGTAGAAATCAAGATCATTGTAGAATCATGCACTGGTATACTGTGATATGACTGGCAAATAAGATAGTGCTATGAGTCTCGGAAGAAATTTGATAAAATTTAAGAGATACGAAAACAATACACACGTATACATTCACTGTTATGATTTGAAATATAGTACTATTTTTTTGTATTTAGGTGCTTCCTGACTGGGAACTAGATAAACAATTCGTTATTGTTACCCAACAACCCATTCTTCAAACTGATTCTTATCTGACAAGTCAACCTCTTCAATCGCCCGCATCAACTCCTGCAGACATCAGCAATAAATTTGGATCAATAACCTACTCGAAAGGTAAGTAATTCAATTTTGTTACATTTTAGGTTACAGTTTATTTTATATGAAAATTCAGTAAAGTGTGGGATGCAGGCTAACGGGGAAGGACATTGGAAGAACACTGTAGTAGTTTTCACAAGCTCCAAAACACTGCCCACTACTCTCGGTGCAAATTTCGCTAACCAAGTTGGCATCAAATGGAGACATATACAACTAATAGTTCTAGAAAAGCACAGCAAGTGTATTGTGCAATGTCTTGGTTTTGAAGGACACTAAATCAGTGTTAGTGTCATATGAAGAGTTTCAACGCCCATCAGGACTTTTTTTGCTCAACAGATTATAGTTTTGGTTTTATTTGCTTTTAGGCGCAAGTGTTATCCGTATGGTTGAACATTTCATGGGCTCAGAAAATTTACAGGCCGGTCTTCAAAGCTACCTCGATAAGATGTAAGTACTACGTTAATTTTAATTCTAAAACATGATATTATCAAATATACAGGGTGTCCTGATTAAAACTCCCGGGGCCATTTTTTCAAAACTAAAAGAGATATCTGAATTTCGTAAAAAAGGCATTCTCTAGAATATATAAATGACTTCAGGTTTGAGCAAAAACGGTTTTTCTCCACATTGAGGTATAGATGGCGTTGCGATGCAAAGAAACTGTTCGATCTCAGGAACCTTGAAAGAAGACGCATGTGATAGGGTATTAAATTCTAAGCATTTTTTATGAAGCGATTAATTCTCGAAAAATCACTGATTTTTGAGATATTTGAACATAATTTTTTTTAAGTAATAAAAATCACAATAACTTTTTTAAAATAAATTTTAGACGACAGGTTTTTTTATAGTAAATCAGACCGATTTAGACAGTAATGAAACAAATTCATTACATGTTCATTTTGTATCAGACACCTTATATTTTCATGAAAGATGAAAGAAAATATTACTTTGAGTATTTCAAATGTGACCATAACCTATAATTTGTCCGCTAAAAATCAGAATTACTTAACGATTTCGCCGGTCTTTAAATTTGAACTAATTTTATGTTTTTATATAATTTGGCAAAAGCAGATTCCTTATATGTATTAATAATGACATTTAAATTAATTAACATCATTTAAAATAAAAAAAAACTGTTCGATGGCGATCTAGAAAAAGAATTTAGTATGTACTTTTTAGAATTATTATTATTATACATTGAAACATACTTTTTTTTCAGGATTAACTATCGTTAGTTCTGAAAAGATTTTTTTTCTCGTATACAAAAATCAATAAAATAAAGGAAACGGTACTAATCAATCTCAAAAATAAACAAATCCAAATTTGACAGCTAACATGCAGAAACAGGAAACCATGAAACATGTGACAACGACGATAGTCAAAAGCGTTCGATCAAACTGATCGATATCATTCTCGCTCGTTACTGAGATGTAACTTGAATTTTGTTATTTTGTCTGATTTACTGGCACGTGTACTTAATTTGGCATGGTGCCGGCACGATTTACATATCATGTATGATTGATCTGGTTTACCGTCACGTGTGTATTTTTAATTATGTCTGGTTTGCCGGCACATGTTTGTATTTAAAGTGGCCTGGTTTGCCGGCACTTGTTTACGTTCAGTTTTGCCTGGTTTGCAGGCATATACTTGTTTCTAATTTGGCTTGGTTTGCCGGCATTTGTTTGTTTCTAATTTTCCATGGTTGGCCGACGCACATTTGTGTTGGTTTGGTCCGGTTTGTAGGCTATTGATTCAATGTCATTTTGCTGTCGTAACTAGATGAAATCTTCTTTATCTATTTAACCAATGCTGAATGTAATAATTTGTCGAATTTACAATATTTGTCGAAAATAATTATATCAAATAATTATGCTAATTTTCTATTCTAGGAAGTTTGACAGTGCAAAACCTGAAGATCTATGGGAATCATTGTCTGAAAACATCGATTCCTCTGTATCTAAATTGCCTACTGATTTGGAGTCAGTCATGGAAAACTGGATTAAGAGTGGAGGATTCCCTCTCTTATATGTGTCTATAGTTGGCAACAATATCGTTATTTCTCAGGTAAACGAAAATACAATTTCAAGAATAATACAAGTGATATCAATTTTTATTCACACTGACTAATGTTCCATTATATTTGTGCCATTATTTATAATTATAACATCTCTTTGTTTTCAGGAACGATTCTTAGTATCTGGTGTGGATACCACAACGAAATGGTACGTACCTATCAGTTACACAACATCTACTGATGAACACAAATTTGAAAGTACTGCCCCTAATGTATGGCTTACACCTGCTTCCAATTTGAGTATTAGCTATCCTTCCGGTGCTCAGTGGGTCATATTAAATAATCATCAAACAGGTACTGATTTTAAAAGTTTTGTAGTTATTTTTAACAGATAAACTGTAGGAACACACGTTTTCAATTTGTTATTTTTTGTTGGATACCTGAAAAGGTAAATACAATTTTCGAATTTTCAGCCGTTAATTTTTTTTTCAGGATATTACAGAGTGACCTATTCGAACAATCTATGGGATGCCATAGCAGACGCACTAATAAGCGCAAATTTCTCTGGTATACCTGAGTTAAACCGAGCCCAAATAGCTGATGACTTGTTCAATTTGGTTAGGAATGACAGAGTCCCTTATTCAAGAGTTCTAAAAACTCTTGAATTCTTAGAAAACGACGTATCATATTTTCCTTGGTATCCAGTTTACTCCGAGTTAAACAATTTCTTTACCCGAGTTGGACTACACACTCATCTAGGAACAGCCGTACGGGTAAGTGAAAACATACAGTATATTACTAGATATTATATTACTTCTTTGAAACGTATATTTCATGTCTTAAAGATTTCTTTCACTTCATAATTTTCACTAAATTTCACTTTTCAACAGTCGGTCCTTTTACTAAATTTTAATTTTTTAAATTTTTGGGCTACGAGGCATTTACGATATGACGTTCCGACCCTATTCAACAAACATTGCCTTTTAGTAAATCATATTGATAAGTATTTACATACAGGGTGTCAACGAGGTCAGTATTAGCCCGCCATTTTTTTTTTAAATTGGATTAAAATATTCAAATTTAAAACTCACATATGAGAAATAAATGGGCTTATTTTGACCAACATATATCTGATTATTTGTTTTACATTTGGAAAGGTACGGAAAGGCAGTTAAATAAATTCTTAGGTCTTCTAAATTTACTTAATCAGAAAATTCAATTCACATTAGAAATGGAAAATGACGAGGGTTTAAACTTTTTAGACATTAATATAAAAAATATCAATAATAGCTTAGAGTTTGACATTTATCGTAAACCTACTTGCACAGATACAATAATTCATAGTAAATCTAAACAATCATTGCAAATAAAAATTGCACCATTCCACAGCTACATACATCGTCTATTAACGTTTCCATTAAGCGAACAGAATTTTAAAAAAGAAGTTAACGTAATCAAAGAAATTGCGAGAAACAATGGTTATAAAGAAAACCTAATAGATAAACTAATAAAAAAAAAACAAAAGAAAAATTTACGTAAAGAATTTTATGCCGCTTCTTGTCAGGAATGCAATAAGAGATATAAATGTATTAATTATAGGCCTAAGATCAGCAATAGAATTAGTAATATACTGAATAAATAGAGATGTAGAACAATTTTGTTCATTTATTTGACATTTAAAGTTTTTGTAATTATGTTTCTTTAAAATCCTTATTGCAGGTTCATGGCTTATATTTAACTTAGCATCAATTTTCCCGAGAGATACAGTCCTATTAATTTTAACAAGGATTAATACGTTTACTTCAGTCTCCTAGTTTATAACTGCCCCTTCATTTTCATCATTTAGCGGGTAAATTTTTCTAAATTGAGCTTCTAGTCTTATGAAATAATTTAGCGGTGGCTGTCTTCTGTTTGGAAAACGTTTCCCGTAGTTTTTTGTAGCATCTCTAGATTTTTTCCCGAATTCGCCGTAAATTCGACTCTTTTATTTTTATGTATTTTTAATGGATATTGAAACAGTAAACGTAAAGGAGCAACAATCAAATTAGTTATTTAAAAACTAACAGTTCAAATAATATTATGTGATTCTCATTTATTTCCAAAGACAACTTATTAGATCATTTGTAAATTATTATAGTTTTAGATTAATATCTTTCTTACGACACCAAAAGTTTTAAATTTGCCACAATACATTTTTATTGAAATCTGTTATACTTACACCAATTTAAATCTTAAATTATGATGTTTCCTATAGGGAAGGAAAAATTAGGTGTTTCTATTTGAAACAAATTAGTATTTATCGCCCAAAAGTCAGAAAAAAATTATTTTGAATTTTTTCAAATAATTTCATTATATCAAAAATGAACCAATTATGATATTCAATGTCTACTTGTAAAATTTTCATTATACAAAGAGTTTCAATTATTAATTTTAAATTTCGTAAAAAATTGAAATAAGCCCGCCAATATTTGAGGGTAATGTCAAAAAATTTGATTTATTTTATAGAAAATTTCATGCATAATCAGAATATGTTAAAATATACGTTCCATTTAAAAATTCAAAATTGATGTTTCACTTAAGTGGTATTGATAATAATATACAGGGTGGGGCAATAGTGCGTCGGACCTCGATATCTCGAGTTCTACGATAGCTAAAAATTTTTTAAAAAAGTAAACTAGATAAAAAAAAGTCTATAACTGGAAATTATGTTCGAACATACAGGGCGAGCCAAGACGAAATTACAGGACCAAGTGCCTTTTTTTTAAATGGAATGCTATATATATCAGTATATTTTTTGAAGCCCCTTTCTAGGCTCTATTCATTCCTATATTATTATTGGCTCTCCCAACCACTTTGATGTAATGAATTGTTTTGTTGAAATAATGCCATCTGCAGATGGATATTAAAAAAATCACCACAGTCACAATTATGGGTTTTAAGAAAAACTTACGTGAATACTAGTTATGAGACATCTAATTAATATTTTTGAATTATTTTCATTTCCTAAAAATGTATAGGGTGGCTAAAAATTAGTATTCAATTAAGAACTATTTAAATCGAATTTTCTCAATTTTTTCAAATGGAACACCCTGTATATTTTTCAACGATGTGATGTAAAAATGAAAAACGAACATTTTTTGTAAGTACTTCGCTATGGCTAATTGCAACCATTTTCGTTTTATTGAGCAATAATTACAACATTCAAAAATAAACTTAAAAAAAAGAGGTTTCTTCAAATAACTCAGTAGAAAAAATTATAGTAAATGTTCCACATGTTGGCCATTTTGATTGACACACATCTCTATGCGCTTTTGAAATGAAGTTCCCACTGTTCCTAAAACTGCCGGTGTGATAGATCTAAAGGCAGTTATTATTCTTTCCTTCATATTTTGTACTGTTGTTGGTGTGTCTCTATAAACAATTTCCTTCACGTATCCCCATAAAACGAAATCCATTTTTGTAAGATCTGGAGATCTAGCAGGCCATTTAGTGGGTCCATTTCTTCCAATACATTGATGAGGGTAGGTATTATTTAAGTGGTCTCTAACTGCATTTATATAAACGTTGTGGAGCACCATCTTGCTGAAACCACATCCTATTTCGAATTCTTCCAGCGAGATTTACCAATAATTGTGGCAGATAGTTTTCCAAAAAAATGAAGATAAATAGCTCCAGTCAATATATCATCAAAGAAATGTGGCCCTATTACATGTTCTCCAATAATTCCTCCCCAAACGTTTATCAACTTGCATAAAAAAGTGAGGATTTTCAGAAGCATAATAATGGAAATTGTGCCTATTAACAAATCCATTTTTATGAAAAGTTACCTCATCAGTGAATAAAACATTATTGAAGAAGTTGACATCAACTTGCATTTTACCTCTGGCCCAATTACAAAATTGTACGCGCTTTTGAAAATCGTCATCAGATAATTCCTGGTGCATTTGAATATGATATGCATGCAACTTATTTGTTTTTAAGATTCGACCCACAGACCGTCTACTTATTCCTACTAATGAGGTCACTTCTCTTTGACTAACATGGGGATTCTCAACCGTTGCCAGCACCACAGAAAACTCATTTTCTTCGTTCACAACACGTTTTATTCTTTCACTTTTTTATATTCGACATTTCCAGTTTCCAGAAATCTATCGAGAAGGTTTTGGAAGCTGCTAACATCAGGAAGCCTTCTTTCAGGATAACGTTGGTGATAAATTTTATTGATTAAGTAAACAATTTCTGTCTGACTCGCCCAAAACAAAAGTCATGTCTACAAGTTCCTCTTTATTAAAATTCATATTGTAAAATTCCAAATATTTTAAATTCAATACAAATTGTAACTAACGACAGATAAGTGTGATAAATGCTCCTTTCTACACGGCAATTTATACCAAACTGAGGTTTTATTGCTTGTCGAATAACGAAAACAGCAAAAACATGTACAAAAAAACATTACAGTAAAGGACTGGTTAAATACTATTTACTCATTCCAATGGAAATGGTCCCACTAAATGGCCTCATTTCAGAATTGCATAAAGACGTGTGTCAATCAAAATGGGCAACACGTCGAACATCTATTATAAATTTTTCTAATGAATTATTTGAGGGAACCTCTTTTTTTAAGTTTATTCTTGAATTTGACACTCATTTATTTATAAAACGAAAATGGTTGCAATTAGCCATAGGGAAGTACTTACAAAAAATGTTCGTTTTTCATTTCTACATCACATCGTCGAAAAATATACAGGGTGTTCCATTGGAAAAAATTGAGAAAATTCAATTTAGAAAGTTCTTAATTGAATACTAATTTTTGGCCACCCTGTACATTTTTAGGAAATGAAAATGATTCAAAAACATTAATTAGATGTCTCGTAACTGGTATTCACATAAGTTTTTCTTAAAACCCATAATTGTGACTGTGGTGATTTTTTTTATATCCATCTGCAGATGGCATTATTTCAACAAAAAAATTCATTACATCAAAGTGGTTGGGAGATATAAATAATAATACAGGAATAAATAGAGCCTAGAAAGAGGCTTCAAAAAATGTACTGATATACATAGCATTCCATTAAAGAAAAAGGGACTTGGTCCTGTTATTTCATCTTGGCTCGCCCTGTATGTTCGAAAATAATTTCCAGTTATAGACTTTTTTATCTAGTTTACTTGCAATTTTTTAAAAAATTTCTAGCTATCGTAGAACTCGAGATATCGAGGTTCGACGCACTATTGCCCCACCCTGTATATTCATCAAAATAAATCCATTATTTACTTCTCATACGTGAGTTTGAAAATTTGAAATTTGAAAATTTTATTCCAATTTAAAAAAAAGTGGCGGGCTGATACATGATCTCATTGACACCCGGTACATTTTTTTAATTATTATAAATCATGTATATTTTAGGAACATGTAGGGAAGCTTATCAGCAAATTTTACGATTCAGTTCCCATATCAGTAATAGATGATGACAATCACCTTCACACGCTTAAGCAGACCCTGGCTGTCAATATGGCATGCAGACTTAGTAACCCAAATTGTGCACAGCATATGAGGGAGATTTATGCCGACTATAGGCACAACGGCACCAGGTAAAAGCAATGTGTAGGTTATTTAATGAATTACTCATTCGTTTGAGTAATATCGTTTGTTATTACCAGGTAGATATCTAACAGAATTAATTCAGGTGAGTGATGAGGATTACCTTTATCATCTTTTTGTTGTATTGCCACGTATTTTTAAAACACATAGGTGGATCTTTTGTGTTCACGTGTTCATTAACAACTTTGCCTTCTTAAAAATTATATACTTCTCAACAGCCGTCAAAAAACAAGAGTAGAAAGTGTAGCTTTTTGTTTTAATTGTTACAGTTCTAGTATATTTGCATCTTTAGGCATAATCTTACTGCTATTTTTTTTTACTTTTGTGGATATTTTGCATGTAGATTTATTACTTTAGAAGGTTAAATTGACAAGTTTTTTTGGTAAACTGATTTTTGTGTTGTCGATGTTACTGCATCTGTGAGATTCTAATGCGGTTCTAAATAATATAAAACAATACTCACTGTGTTCTTTAATTCTTAGATTACCCAAAAACTTTGGAAGTCTTGTATTGTGTAATGGAATTAGACATAGTTCCGATCGTTCTGACTGGGACTTTTTGTGGAATTTATTTGAAGAAGGCATTATTGATTCTTCAGAAAGATCAACAATTATAACTGCCTTAGGTTGTTCCACAAACGAGGATATAATAACAGAGTAAGTAAATAATAAAAAAATTGCACATTTCTTATGTTCACTTGAACTAAGTAGTGTGGGGGTTACTGTCAAATAATTTAAAGCAGTTCACATGCTCATTATAAAATCTAAGGAACTGCTATTTAAAGATCTAAAATGTTATGATTTAATTTTTCTTCAATAAAAATGTTACTTTCAAGGTTATTTTTTATCCAATTTCGATATTTTGTCTTAGATATACCGGGTGGCGATTTAGTGTGGGGTTGGTCTTTGGCTTCATTAATAAAAAAAATTAGAAGTCTGAAAATTGTACTATTTGTCACTGAGAATTTTAAAAGTATATTCAACTATACAGGGTGCTCCATTTTTACGCTGCATACCTCAACTTTCTTATTTCTAATGGAATGGTATATTTTTTATTATAAATTTAGATTCCTTACAAAATTTGCTTTTCATTGGTATGAGGATAGACCTACTTTCTGTTATTAATTTGAAAGATATTTAACTTATTCCGAAAATTATAACAAATGCATCGATTTTGAAAAATAAGAACTCGTTGATGCAAAACGTTTTATTTTTAATTTTCACTTTTGCTTAAGAATGCCGCTGTTATTTCAAAACAGTTATTAAATTTGTATATTTCCTGACAGGCCGTCTGATTTTCGATGTCAATTTAATCAAACTTCAAACTCAATTATTTAATTTTTTTTAAATTACACATGATCTCACACTAAATCCTCACCCGGTATAAAAACAAGTCATAAATGCTTTAACCATGGTATCATAATAAGCATAAGAAATAACGCAACAAAATTTATTTACCAGCCTGCTTCAGTACCATAATGGCCATTTACGATGTCGATAGTAAAAAGTGTTTTCTCTATTTTGTTCAAATCTCTTCTGTTCATTTTCAGATACCTCAGCAGGGCTTTAAACAACCAAACAGGATCAAGAGTTTCAGATGCCTCGTTAATATTTTCTTCTGTATATGCGCACTATTATGGCCACGGTGTAGCCTTTAAATTCTTTATAGAAAATCATGAAGCGATATACAGCTAGTAGGTTCTTATATTTGTTGGTTTAATCAACACACGTTTTTATTTAATATTTTTTTTAGTTTCCAAAGTGCAACCACCGCTGGAAATATACTTAGAGGAATCGCCGGAAGATTTACTAGTCGAGAGGAACTTGAGGAAGTAAGTATTTTTACTCAGTCATATGGCAGAGTATGACACCAAGTCATATTAAACAAGCATCATCTTATAGCTTGACAACTTAGTTGTGTTTGTGAATATTGAATTTCTTGCTTAAAAGCTCCCTATATGATGTAGTTGATGGCGTCTCCTCAAATAACTTGTCAACTAATTCTGACATCCCACAGGGATTCATTCCATCGCGCATGGCTTTTTCATATCAAAGTAATAAGAAATCTATTTTTCGACTTATCAAAAGCTTTCGATTGCGTGGATATGAGCGTCCTTTCACAAAAATTAGAAAGTATTGGTTTTAGAGGGTGCCTTCTAAGTTGTATCAACTCCTACGTGAAAAATTGAAAGCTAGTGGTAAATTATAACTATTTTCAGTCGGATATCCATGACGTAAGTTTGAGTGCTCCACACAATTCAATTTTAGGGCCTCTAATATTTTTGCTCTACATTAATGATTTACCAGATCGCATTCAATATGATATTACCACGATGTATGAGGATGATACCACTGTTTCGTTATCAGCTGCTACACAGGAGGAACTAAACCTTAAAATTTATACCACACTTGACGATGTTCATGCTTGGTGCCAGAGAAATAAACTCATTTTAAACAATGTTAAAACTGTATTTGTAAATTTTTGCTACAGGAGAGCATTGACCTCTGATGATCTATCCTTTTCTAAAACATGCAAGTTCTTAGGCACTTTCATTGACAGTAGTTTGACATGGAATCGACATATTTATTATGGATATAAATTATTTAATAAGGCTTATTACGTAATTTTACAGTTAAAAGACAACAATTGCCGAGACTGGCCTCTTAAGTATATATTATGCTATGGCTTATTCACATTATTTTTCATTAAATATACTGGCCTAGCGGCGATCAAGTCATCTACAACGAGTCTTTGTCTCCCAGAAAAGATTACTAACAATAAGATTACTTTGTAATTTAAAGAAGAGAGAAAGTTGTAGAGATACTTTTACAAACAATTTTTGTTTGTAAAAGTATCTCTACAACTTTCTCTTTTCTTTAAATTTGATATTTACTGTTCTCAGCATTTACATATTCAAGTGCATATGAAATCGTTCTTCCAAGACGTGGAAGGTAATTTATTTGAGGTCACTTCTTAATTATATTTTACTTTTCAGTTACAAACGTTTGTTCAAACTGGAGGGCTCAATCCTGCCTTGCTACCTTCTGCACAAGCAGCAATTACATCCGCCCAACAAAATTTGGCATGGGTTGAAAAATATCAAGAAGACCTTTTCGATTATTTTGGATTAGAACCTCCATCTCCTACAACCCCTACAATTACAACCCCTACAATTACAACCCCTACAATTACAACTCCTACAATTACAACTCCCACTATTACAACTCCTACAACTCCAACACCTACTACTACAACAACACCAGCACCCACAACACCAGATGGTGCTAGGACTATTACTTCATCAGTTGTGTTGATAATATTACTTGTTTTTGTAAATAAATTCTATTTACATTAGGTTTAGGTAACTATGCCGTAATCTTCAAAACCAAACAATGAGAGATTCTTTGTTTTTGGAAAAATATAAATAATTATGTAACACAAGTAAAGTTGAAATATTTCCACGGGAGGATTTAGTTCAATTCGATTTACACTATTTATTTTTGTATTTAAGACGATGAAACATATATCTACTTTGTTTTTACTATAGTTTTTTTCTTGTTTTCCTTTATTATAACTCCTATATTTACAATTCCAATAAATACTACTACACCATCAACAACAACTCTAGAACAAACTACTCCATATGGTGTTAGTAATATAACTTCATCAGTTAATTGTTCTGATAACGGTTTTGTAAATAAATTTTACTTTGACGATTCAGATCGTAATTTTCAGAGCTAAAGAGAGATTGGTTGTTTTTAATTGTGAACGAAATATTAATAACTATACGAATGTCACTTAGGTATGGTTCACCTTCTTTTTTTTTTGTTTAACTTAGAAAAATGATATTATATACAGTCCAGACAAATTATTAGACATTCTTTGACATAAAAAAAGTATTTGTCATTTCCAGCTTCAACGGAAATGGTAGCAATTTCTTAATTTTTCGTTCTCCCTGTATATTTTTACAGTTTTGAATAGTGTATTATATTCTGAGTTCAGCAATGTGGTATAATTGAGTGCTTGGCATTTATTTTTCGTTATTATTAGCGATATATTACTAAACGTAGAAAACGCATTTGGCTTATAAACATTTTAAATATACGTTTCGAATGAAGTTCTGTTGTTTCTTTAATGACTATATTATGTACAATGGCTTGAAATCAGTTATTTTTCTCTGTTTCTATGAAGCAACTTTTTTCTAATGTCTAATTTAAAATTACAAATAATACTATTTCACATTAAATTTACGTATTACATTGAGTATTGAAATCTTTATCTAACCTTAAGGATTTTAAACATTTTTAAATATTTTCCCACATTATATTTTTTTTATTATTTCTTGAACAAATGAAATTACTGTTGACATGTAAAGGTTGCCTTTATAAACTTGTTGTTTCAGTTTTCCCCAAAAGTAAAAATCCATAATTGATAAATCCGGACATTTTGGTTGGTACGGTTGTGGCCCAAATCAGCCAATCCATTTTCCCCAAATGTATTGTCCAAAAAAATTCCTTATTAAAAGAGTTGAGTGTGGGCTGCAACCGTCTTGCTGATAATAAATTTTTTGTGTCATAGCCCAATTCATTTCATGAAGGTAATTTTGTAAATAATTTTGCAATATCTCCAAATATACATAATGATTTAAATTTCCATCCAAAAAATAAGGTCCAATTATCCCATCGTATGAAACGGCACACCAAGCCTTTACTTCTTTTGATTACTGCCTTCTACAGTTATTCTAACTGACTAGTACTGTACTATCTGCCTAGTACCTACAATTTTATGAAGAAATAATTCCGTTAGTGGTAAATGTCGCATTGTCCGAAAAAATAATGTTGTTTTCAAAATTTCTTTCCGTGAGACATTTTTCTCCAATCCACAAATAAAAGTTCAATCGTTTTCCTTCATCGCTTGATTCCAAACTGTGACAAAATTTAGGTTTGTACGGAATTACCTTATTCATCTTAAACATTCCTTGCAAATGTGATTTGCTCACGCCAAGTTCTGATGCCCTACGTCTTAATGAGATTTTGCCGTTTGCTCTGACGTCGCCCAAAGCCAAATCTGTTGCCGCATCGTCTTCGTTCAATCTTTTCTTCTCTTTCTTTCGATTTTCAATAGTCCCAGTCCTTGAAAATTTTGTCGCAATACTTTTAACGGTAACATCACTTACTGAAACCCCTGAAAACTATTGTTCTAACTGTCTAACCACAGCTGATTTACCCCAATCCATAGCATTGTACAATACATATTTTTTGCTCGAGGGTAAGCATTTTAATTGATTTGACTTTTTACACCAACTAATAATGTCAAATCTTTGACAATTTATAGCCAGTTTACAGTTTTTAATGCAAGGAACACTTGTGTTTAAAAAAAAGTTGTTCACTTTAATTTGTATTATTATTATTATTATTATTATTATTTTTGTCAAATGCAATGAAAGTTGGCATATGGCCATAATTTTTAAATTAAAATATTTAATTCAAATAGAATTTTTCGGTAAAATCAACGTAAAGACCATTTTATCTACAATGATTTATTTTCTTCTTAAATTAACTCGGCGACTTAGATCCCTTTTGGACTGTAATTTGATGAAAATTTATTTTAGGTCAAGCTGGCCGAGATTGCAGAAAATGAAAGCCGTAATAAAATTTTTTTGGTATATTACACCTATCTCAAAGTCAATCCGGGGACACACTGTAGTAATAAAATGAGGAATGTACTAAAAGATGTATATAAGTTCATTAGATTATTATGAAGATTTAATACTCAATGAAATACATAAAATCTAAGCAAATACTTGACTGTGTATTGTAATTTTCTAAGTTAAAAATCAAACAAAAAAAAGAAGGTGAACCATATCTCAGTGAAACCCGGTATAACACAAGTCAAGTTAATACATCTTAAAACGTAGTCCTAAGGACCTAGTTCAATTCGGTTTATACTATTTATTTTTTAGACTGGAATATTTTTGTATTTAAGATGATGAAATATATATTTTATATTTATTATGTTGTTCATTATTGATGCTGCGTAAGTCTTCGTAGTACATATATATATACACACACACCGTCAAAAGTCTTGGACTCCCTGTATATTGTAGATTTGGGCTATGTTTATTTTGTCTTCGTTGCTAGGAAACAAAGTTAAGTTATTTAGCTAACAAACAAGATCATATAAATTGACAGATAAAGTATTGTTGATTAGTTATAAATTTTTAAAAATATTCGTCAGTTTTATATATATTTAGCAAAGCCACTTTGATACTTTTCTCTCGTTATAATGCCAGGACGTGAGGTTTCTGCTTTTAATAGGGCAATAATTGTTGCTTTGCATGATGTTGGACATTCCAGTCATCAGATATCCGAGATGTTAGACATTCCTAGGTCTTGGGTTGTGCGAATAGTGTATAGGTATGAAGAATTAGGGACAGTGGAAAGAAGACCACGTAGTGGGCGACCTCGAGTGTCAGATGAACGACAGGATCGGTATTTGGTTCAATATGTCCGTAGACACCGAAATGCTTCAGCTCCAGCCCTCAGGGCGCACTTTCAAGGTACGTTCCGTCTTGTTATACCGACCTCTACAGTTCGAAGAAGACTCCATCGTGCAAATTTGCGTGTAAGAAGACCTTTAAGGGTACCCACTCTACTCCAACGACATCGAGCTGCCCGCTTTCAGTGGGCACGGAAGCGTAGTGATTGGATTTTGCAGCAGTGGCGATGGGTTTTATTCACAGATGAAACCAGAATTGGATTGGTGAGTGATGACAATAGGCAAAGGGTCTGGAGAGAGCCAGGTCATCAAGAGAGATTAAATTTTCCCCGTGAGGTTGCTCCCTACAAGGGTGGGACAGTAATGTTTTGGGGAGGAATAATGTTCAATCGCCGTACGCTGTTAATTCCCATAAATCAGAATATGACAAGTCAAGTTTATATTGAGAATATTATCAGACCCATTATTTATCCCCTACGCGACGAATTAGATGACAATTTCATCTTCATCGATGACAACGCGAGGCCACATCGCGCAAGAACGGTTCAAGAGGTACTTGAATAGGGAGATATTACCCGATTAGATTGGCCAACTAACTCCCCAGGTATGAATCCCATTGGAAACATGTGGGATTTTGTTTCTAGAGCAATTCACAAACGCATGGACCCACCCCAAAATGCGGAAGAGTTAGCTGCAGCAGCAATAAAGGAATGGAACAATATTTCTCAAGAAATTATCAACCGTTTGATTGTTTCAATGTACAGGCGTGTCAATATGTTACTGAGAAACAGAGGAGATCATACTGATTATTAAGTTAGAGTTTACTTTGTTAAAGAAAAATGTTCTGTTAATTTTTGTCATAATAAATTTACTTAAAAATTGCAATTTTTTTCCCATTGTTTTTTAATTGACTAAATTTTTAAAAGTTATTCCTATATTACAAAAAAAATACATGTAGAAGAAACATACTTTGAAAAACAAATACAATATTTAAAAGAAAATTATTTACTAATACAAAACATCGGGGGTCCAAGACTTTTGACGGCGTGTGTAATTTTGATTCACCGATAGCTTTATTTCACACCTTTGGGTTATAATGTTTTTATTGTCACAAAACAAGGGGTTTTAAATTTGTGCTTTTAAGTGCCTGTGGTTTCTATTTCTCCTTAGATGGGTTATTATATTAATTTGGACGCCACGTGACTTATTGCCACGAAAGTTAATCTTAATTTTATTGCGTTGGTATTTGATCGTGGAATGGAATTTTCTGAAGGTTTTTATGATACGGAGAGTAAGTTAGCCTGTTCTTATCCTCGTTGAATATTTCTGTGTGTCTTTGGCTACTCTAGCAGAGCTGAGCAAGACTTCAGCAACTCCTCTTCGGCGGTCCTGGCTTAAGAGATCTGTTTCCACCTTAGATTTTGTAGCTGAAGGATTTATTCAAAAGGCGTATGTTTTGTATCTATTAATTCGGGCAAGAAAAAATTTCCACAGGGGTCCCTGCAAAAATGGCTTTTTGATATCCTGAAAATAACTTTATGAAACTGAAAATATTTTTTCAATCAGTTTTGATGCAAAAATAAAATGGCTTTTTGCTTCCCTGAAAATTTATTATTACTTCATCACCAATAAAAATACACAGTTTCTAATTTCTGGACTATATTTATTTTACACGTACAAAGCCATCTTTTTTTATTCCGTGCACGATGACAGACTGCTCCACACACAACATAAAAAAAAAACCTAAAAGAAACTAAACTATTAACTGTATTAACATATGCAACACAATATGCATCTATGCTAGATTTTAGCATATTTCCTTAATAAAAATGTAAAAATTTTGGCTCGTCGAATCTTAAAACTCAAAAAATTTCAGTAAATTCTGAAACTTGTATGGCAGTCTAGTGAACACCCAGGAAACTTAGAACTAACCAAATTTTGTTAAAGAAATGAATTTTAAGTCGAGTTGAGCTTCTATTTTAAAACAAATTAAAGTTTCTTAATATAAAATGCGGTTCGAGAACTTTTCTCAAAAGCCTCGCAAATAATAATTTTAAAAATAATTCTCGGAGTGTGCATATCACTTACTTACCTGTCCTCGGAGATCTCGGAAGAATATGTTCTTTTTTTAATAACGTTTGATTTTTAATTTTTTGTTAGTAGACAGCCTGCGTCCGTAGGGGCCTAATTTGGGTTTTCTAATTTTAATAAATAAAAAACAACGTAATGTTTTACAATAAAACCTGATGACGGAAGACTGCTCAAGCCAAAATCCACGAATGATTAAAGCTGTCGAAGAAGTGCTTCTGGTTGTCTGCGGTGAATGTTGTAGAAATATTTTATATGTAGTGGACGTCGTCCTCGTATCTTGAATACCAAAAAATAACCCAACCACGGACGTGGAGAAATTTCTTATTACCTATTTTAAGACTCCTTGGTAGCCAGCTGATATCTAATTACCTATGAAGCTGCCAACGAAAGACTGCTTTTAGGGCTTAAGACCAGTTGGTGATAATTAATAAGGTTCACAACCGATTTAAAATTAATTAGTTTTCGTACCCGAAGGGACTGCAAATCTATTTTTATGCAAAAATTAAAAATTTATACTCTTAGAATGAATTTAATTTTATGACTTTCTCGCGTTGCCGCTGGGTGTTGAATTGTATGTATTTGAAAATTGGTATATTACTTGAATATGAATGTAATATTTCCACTTGCTGGCGTCGTTTGCTGGAGGGAGAATTTGAAAATTTGGTATTTATAAGGGTGGTGTAGCCACCCACTGCGATATTAACATGATGTCATCCTTTGCTCATTTGTCCTTGCAAATATCCTGCTCAAGGCATGTGCGATTAGCATCGTTTGAAATTTATTTGATAAAATACTGAAATTTAGCTTTTACTATTTTAAAATCTTATAGGGCCTCTCGGGGGGCAATTAAATTGTTCAGATCTGTCTGTAATTGTTGTTTATGAGTTTCTATATGAATTCTTGTCATTTTTATTTATTCGAATATATAGCGACGCCGGGCGTCGATTTTATACTGCGGAGTGGCTTTTTAATGAAAATTAATTTTACTATTTTTGCTTTTAAAAATCGGAGAATTGAGATAAAAAATGGCGGTTTGAAGTTTTGAATATGGTTTTTTTTCTCTGTATAATTTGCTGAAAAAAAAGTGAAGTGACATTTTGTACTTTGAGCCTTTGTGGTTTTTTGTCTCGGGCATTTTTTAAATGTTTCTTATGGCTGAGGGCCTTTTATTTGATCTGACTGATTTTTTTGATAATTTAATTTTTTCAATTTTGTCAAATTTTTTGGTGGAATTTTGGTTCTACAGCATTATGAGAAAAGTAAATAAAAAAGTAAGAACAGGTACATTTTAAAATATATAGAGCAAATATCATACGTTATCGATATAAATAACAATATTTATTCATTGTTTGTTGTTCATGTCAATATTTTAAACTTACAACGTTCAGTATTTTCGCGATCACTGAAATTAGTTTTCTGCTTCAGAAAAAATCCCACATTCTCGCTTTGAGATCGAACCCAGAATTCCTAGGCAGAACTAAGTGCGATTATCTTTGGACTCCCAAATCACTGTGGTATTATGGATACATTACACCTTGTTACATAATTTCGAATTAACTATTTATAAAACTTATTCTGATTTAAATATTGCATGTGGTGTTCTCCAGAGTTCGGCACTTGGACCTATTTCCCTATTTAATATATACGTAGGATAGGACTGGTGCTATATCCAAAAATTCCTTGCAAAATATCAGCATTAGTATTGTTAAAGAACAAATAAAAACTATATAAACTAAATATTTTTTAAATAGCAACAGATTCATAGTAAAACGTATCAACACAAAGCATTTTTTAACTTGAAACATAATTACAATTTGAGCGTTTCTGTATTACTAAATTGTCTGCAATTTCTGGTTATTAAGGGGCCTAGTCCGGAAAAAGCTTCGGATAGCTGTGTCACTCTCTAGAAAGTTTTTATACATACGCCGCTGAATAATTTTGCTCTTGACTATACCTTCTCTGGACGTTTTATTCACCGACTTCATTGAGGTGCGATTCCCGATAGAGGTAACACTTCCTTGCTCCATTTGTAGTGACAAAGATACTTATTTAGAAAATTCTTTTTAACCAAATAGTACGGAATAAAAGTTTGAAACTTGCTGAGCATAGTTATGAAGATTCATTCTAGAAGACATGTATGAATTTTACCTCGAATTTTACCGAATGATATCATAATTCAGGAGCTAATCACGTTCAAATTTCACTTATATTTACAGTATAAATTTTCCCTACATAAAGTGAAAATTAATTAAAATAGATATACATGTACCCTCTAGTACACTCTCAACTACTGATCCTCCAAATTTGGTGTAATTTGACCAAACCGTATGGCAGAAATAAATTTTGAAAAATTACCTTACAAACACTGGTTCGATTAGCCCTCTTAAACCTAAACATTAAAAGATGCTAGTTACAATGTTATTTAAATGAATACTGAATGACAGTTTAGACTCGAAATAGACCCCCAGGTTTTTAAACTGTACTATTAACTTGAAACTGTTGCACGTATATACTGTTTTCTGTTATTTTAAGCAAAACAACTTATCAAACTATTAGTAATTCCTTGCTTGCCTAATTTCTGCAGTAATGTAACACGGTTAAGCCTGGCAAATGTTTTCGAGAAATCTGTGTTAATAATATCTATTGGCCTGCCATATCTAAGTGTTCAGAAATATATATCGCAATACATATTATGTGGCTAAAAGTTAATCGATCCGGTATAAGTCCGTATTGATCAATGGATAATATATATGGCTTTACAGGGACACGTTGAGGACTGGAATGATAAATTAAAGATATTGGTTAATGGTTTAGCAAAGGCACAGTCTCTTAAGAGGAAAGTTAAGATACCATGAGGGATCGTGGTATATTTCGGTTTTAACGTTTTTAAAGTAGCCAACACTCGATATTCTATAACATTATGGACGGGCACTGGGGTAAACTATTAATGTGAATTACAGTCAGGGTTGAAATCGTTTGACGGGTGCAAATATGTGACAAAGTATGTATAATTTCCGCAAATTTTTTATATACGTACATAGTTTCCGAAATGTTAATAATATTTATTTTTTATTCATTTATCATATGACCAACAACGAATAGGATTAGATTTGTTCAATAGGTTATATATAATTTAAATATGCAGAATTGATATCATTTTTTATTTTAGCTCTCACTGTTTTCAAATGATCATAATTAATCAAGATTAAAATTTAATTTTTGTCTCAAGCGGGATTTAAGTTTTAATTCCTTAATTATATGTACAGAGAGATCCAAAATCATTGAACGTACCGCTTACATACATTTCTTTATACAGGATTGGTAACTCAATCTGGAATGCATGACAGGTTTGGATGAGAAGGATATAAATTTTGGTAAAGCGGAAATTAGTTTTAATCGTTTTGATGTAATTATTTGCTGACGTCATCATCAATCATTCTAAATCTCTCTGAATATTAAACCAAGGTGGATATCTTCTATCATCATAGCAGTTTTGGACGCATCATTCTCAAACACCAAATTTAATACTAAATAAAATGTATCGGAAGCATCGCTTACTTTATAAGATGATGCTGCACAGTAGATAAATCAGTAAGGGTTAAATCCTCGTACAACTTTAGACAATAAGACGAAAACTGGATGACGTCAGCCATTCAAGGTGTCCATGGATCTATCCTAACCTCATTTGTGTTGCTGAGAAAGAATATGGAAATAAATGTATTATTATTGGCATTTTTGAAAGATCTGCAAAGAAGGTATGGTCCTTGAAGGGCTACCGGAACTATTTAGTTTCAGTATAATTTGTGCCCAATATTCATCTGAAACATCTGATTCGTATTCATTAATACGGAATGAAATATTCTCACATTTTTGGATTCCATAGCCGATTTTAAGTACGATTGCATGGTTTAAAAAAAAATTGAGACTACTTGATTTTTTAGGGCTATTTTTATTTTTGCATCCAGAGTACAGTGCCTGCAGTCAAATTAATCAAATGACCAAAACGATAAGAGAAAAATGTAAGCGTGAAATTTTTCGAATTGGTTTAGTAGCTACGACCAACCAAAACTTCCGAATCACTAATTTGTAATTGCCAACTTTTTCAAATGGCAACATCTTTTAGACAGCCAGCAGTTAAATACCAACTTTCAGACAAATCCATTGATACGGTCACATCGAAAACAGGTTTGATATTAACCCAAATACACAAGTTCCTTGGTGGATAATAATTAAAATATCGAGAAAATACGCTTATCAAGTAAGTATGCCATGGATATTGAATAAAACTAGATTCAAAATATTCATTTTGCCAACAAAACAACGTTACAAACAAAAAAAGTGTGCTATCCGAAATGATTTATTTTAACAATAAAAATTATATTGATAGATTAATTATAAAATATTAAATGTTCAAAGTCCCCTCTTCTTCTTGTCATTTTCTGACTCGGTCAATGGTGTTTCGCATAACATTTTGCAACATAGCAGGAGTTATACTTGCAAAAACTTCGCGTATACGATTCTGTAAAATTTCAAATATTTGAGAGGGTGTATAAAAAACTCGTTTATTCACATAACCCCACACAAAAAAATCAAGAATGCTTAGATCTGGTGAGCGGGCAGGCCAAGGTACAACTCCGTATGTTGCAATAATTACTCGCCCATTATACCGGTTCACCAAATGGGCCATAACTCGAGCGGCATTATGAGGTGGATCCCCATATTGTTGAAAATACATTTGTTCAGAAACTGCAAGTGGTAAGTCCATCAACATTTCTTCAATATCATTTTGTAGGAATTCTAAATATCTCACCGCTGTCAAAGGTCCTAGAAAGAAAATAGGTCCAATAATTCTTGTTAAAATCATCCCAGCACATTTATTCCAAATCTTTCCTGAAGATTACGTTGCCTCATTAAATGTTGATTTTCCTGCGCCCATTAACTATTGTTTTGTTTACAGTCACAATAAGTTAATCTGCGGTTGCCATCATCTTCGTACAAATGCTGGTGTACTTGATATTTAAACGAGCGGTAACCATATTTTTTGACAATGTTCCTTGCTGATCTATGACTAATTTGCATCTCGTGGTCAATTTCTCTAGTAGAAGCAGTAGGATTTATTTCTACAAAAGCCAACACGTTAATTTCTGTCGCTTCATCAACGATAAAAGCTGCAGGATTGTTATCAATTCCTTTCCTGATTTTTTCTCCACAGTTGGAAAATATTGAAAACATGGTTGATGTCTGTTCGGATATCTTTGGGCATCCAAGTTGGCATCATCTGGAGATGTTGCCAACTTGGCTCTAGTTTTAAGACTGCACAATTTCAGATTTCTCATCATTTTATTTAAAAATGTCTCGATTTTTTGACAGAATTTCTTGTTTTTTCCCAGTAGTGACATGCAATATTTCTTTTAATTAATGGAACACAAAAGATGTGCAATCACACTCTGATATGGTTTGTCTTGTGTCAGATACTTTAGTTACTTTGTCACTTTCTGCCGCCTTGTCCACACGAAGCATACAAATATTTTTATCTTATAATTTATATTCATTTTCTAAAAAATCATTATATTAAACAAGTTTAGAAAAGCAGTTTTACTAAACGAATAAAAGCTTTTGAGTACGAGCGAGCTCAGCGAGCGAGTAACTTAAAAGCTATATGAGTTTAGTAAAACTGCGGTTCTTACGAGGTTTGTTTATACTATTTTTTCGCATTTTGTGTTAGTAATTATAAGCAAATAATCATAGATATAAAAGCATTACAAAGTTAGAAATTTAAATAATTTCATAGTAGGTACGTGGGTAGGATTTCAGTAACCTAGTAATATGACATGACTTTGTTTATTTATATAGCAACAGTTAACAAGCTTCATTTTTGTGAGTCGAATTGAGTTTAAGTTACATATTAATTATAATAAATATAGTTTAAAAAAACTAAAAAAACACGCTTTTAAAGCACATCAAACTAAAAAGTGAAAAATAATTATTAATATAAACTGAAAATAATAATGAACGAAAAATACTAGTATTATTGTGAAAAAAGCGTGGGGTGCTTTGTGCAATATTTTTTCGTATATCGAGCATCCCACGCTTTTTTCACAATAATACTAGTATTTTTCGTTCATTATTATTTTCAGTTTATATTAATAATTATTTTTCACTTTTTAGTTTGATGTGCTTTAAAAAGCGTGTTTTTTAGTTTTTTTAAACTATATTTATTTTTAACTTTTTAGTTTGATGTGCTATGAAAGCGTGTTTTTTAGTTGTTTTAAACTATATTTATATTGCTTATTGATGCTGATATTATAACATATTACGATCCAACAGATATTTCTGAAAAAAAAATAAAAAATTTATTTCAGCCGTGAGGTTCGAACTCACGCCTGATGAGTCTGTCGTTTCGCGTCGAGTGCCTTAACCCACTCGACCACCGGGCTAATTAACAATTATGGAATCTACTGACATATTAAGCCTTTGCTTTCACGCAGGGATACGTGAGGAAAGGATAGGCGATCCTGAACAGGATAATGATATAAACTTATCAAATTATTGTATTGTTACCGGTTCTTAATAAGTGTGTTACATCCAACCACTCGGGAACCAAAGTTTTCCCCCGTTTTCCCCCCGCCCCAAAAAAAACCGGGAACCCCCCCCTGTCCGCCCTTTTTTTTTTTTCCCCTTTTTTTTTTTTTCCCACCACAAGAGAAAAAACCAACCATTTTTTTGGGGGAACCCCCCCCCCCCCCCCCCCAACAACACTCCTTTTTTCCAGGGACGGGAAAAAAACCCCCCCCCCCCGCCCCCCCTTTTTTTTTTGGGGGGGGGGGCCGGCCCTCCTCCTTTCCTCCCCTCCCTCGGCCCCTCTTCCCCTCCCCCCCTAACACCCCCCCCCCCCACGAGGGGCGGGGGAGGAATTATTTTTAAAAAAAAAAATTTTTTTTTTTTTGCCCCCCCCCCTCCCCCCCCTCCCCCCTTTTTCCCCCCCCCCCCCCCCCCCCCCCCCCCCCCTCTCTCCCCTCCGCGGACCAAAAAAAAAAAAAAAATAAAAAAAAAAATTTTTTTTTCCCCCCCCCCCAAAAAACACCCCCAAAAAATAAATTTAAAAAACCCCCCAAAAAAATTTTAAAAAATTTTTATTAGGGGGGGAAACCCCCCCCCCCCCCCCCCCCCCAAAAAAAAAAACCCCCCCCCCCCCCCCCCCCCCCCCCCCCCGGGGGGGGGGGGGGGGGGGGCGCGGGGCGCCCCCCCCCCCTCCCCCCCCGGCCCCCCCCCCCCCCCCCCCCCCCCCCCCCCCCCCGCAGTACCCCCCCCCCCCTCCTCGTCTCCCCCCTCCCCTCCCCCCCCTCTCCTCTCCTCCCCCCCCCCCACCCCCCCCCCCCCCCCCCCCCCCCCCCCCCCCCTCCCCCCACTCCCTCCCCCCCTCCCCGCCTCCCCTCCTCAACTTCCTTTTTTAATTTTAAAAGGGGGTACACGCACTCCCACACAAACTTCAAATAAAAAATAATTATTATATTTTATTTTTTTTTTTTATTTTTTATATTTTTTCTTATTTTTTTTTTCTTCTTTTTATTTTTCTTTTTTCTTATAAAATTTTTTTATTATTAATTTATTTTTTATTTATCACTTCTTATTATTTTTTATTTTTTTTTTTTATTTTTTATTATAGTTTGTCCCTCCCCCCCCCCCCCCCCCCTCCCGATTTTTTAATAATAATTTAAAAAAAATCTCCCTCCCCCCCCCCTCACAACAACTCAACTAAAACTTTTTCAATTTCTCAACCACACCTCCCCCTCCACACACCCCCCACAAAACACACCCCTTTAAAAAAAAATCTCTTCTTCCCCCTCCCCCCCCCCCCCCCTTCATCTCACCACACCACACCTATAATATATTCTTTTCTTCTCTCTCCTCCTTCTTCCGCTCCCTCCCGGGTAGGTCGGGCTCCTGGGTCTCTTTCTCTCCTCCCCCTCCTCTCGCCCCCTCCTGGGGTTCACACCAAACCCCACCATATAAAAAAAACAATTTTAAATAAACATAAAAAAATCCCAAAAAAAACCCAATAAATATACACACTATAACTCAACTTTATTACTCTCCCCCCACACCCCCCCCCCACACCCCCTCACTCACACAATTCATTTACACTCATTTCTTTTTATATTCTCTCCCCTCCCCCCACCTCCTCCCCCCCTCCCCTCCTCTTCCCTTCCCCCCCCCCCCCGCGCCTCCCGGGGGGGGCCCGGGGGCACCCCCCCCCCCCCCCCCCCCCCCCCCCCCCCCCCCCCCCCCCCCCCCCCCCCCCCCCCCCCCCCCCCCCCCCCCCCCCCCCCCCCCCCCCCTCCACTCCCCCCCCCACCAATAATATAATTTTTTTTTTTATATTTCTCTCCTTATTTTCTTCTCTTTCTCTCTTCCTCCTTCAATCTCCCTCTGCCGTGGGTTCCCCCCCCCGACCCCCCTAACTACACAAAAAAAATCTTTTTATATATAACATATTATTATTTAACACCCCCCTTACACAAAAAAACCCCTCTTTAAAATATTATTACACCCAAAACTCACCCACCCTCCCCCCACCCCCCCAAAAAAAAACCCCCCACCCACAGAAAACCCCAATATAAAATATATTTTTTTTTTTTTTTTTTTTTTTTTTTTTTTTTTTTTTTTTTTTTTTTTTTTTTAAGTGTACAAAGTTTCAATTAAATCTGTCCGTTTAAAGTGGGTTAAAATCGAGTCCAAAGAGTCGGTTACAAACAAACATACAAACAAACAAGCAAACATACAAGTGAAGCTAATAAAAGCGTGTTAAAAATGAGTCTTGCTACTGAAAACAATTTAGCAAATTGAAGACATTTTAAATATCGCTCGAGAAGCGTATTCGAGCTTACTTCCTTTAAAATCCAAAGAGAAATACGAGAAGGTTTATGAAATATTTTGTAACTGGAGGATGACACAAAACGCACTAAGAACTGATGAAAGTGTAATGCTAGCGTATTTTTTTGAGAAGGTAAGCTATTTTTTTTATACATATTTTAGTGTTTTTCATACAATGTCTTTCATTATTTTAGGCAAAAGCTCTTAGAGTATCCAGTTTATGATCCACATATTCCATGTTGAAAACTACTATACAAATAATCGAAAATGTGGATATAGCACAATACAGAAAACTATTTGCCTTTTTAAAACGTCAAAATGACACATACGAAGCAAAGAAATCAAAAGTTTTGATTATGGAAAACGTTATTATGTTTTTAAAAGAGGCTCCAGATGAAAAGTTCTTATTAATGAAAGTAGTACTAATATTGAATTTAAATGGGACATGTCGGCGTGCAGAATTGTGCAGCTTAACTGTAAAAAATATAGAAGACACGCGGAAAATTTTGGTTATAACTTTACATGATACCAAAACCAAAAAGAAACGTGTATTTACCGTAAGATCAGAGTGCAACGGATATGAAATTTATCATAAGTATTCACGATTGAGACCTAAACAAGTAAAACAATAGATTTTTCATTTACTATAATCACGGTAAGTGCACAATACAACCAGTTGGCATCAACAGTTTTGCAATAATTCCCCAAAAAGTTGCAGTATACTTAAAACTCCCAGATGCATCCAGTTACACTGGCCATTGCTTCAGGAGGACGTCTGCCACCTTCCTCGCTGACAGTGGAGCGAGGAAGGTGGCAAACACTTAAAAGGTATGGAGGATGGCAGTCAACTATTGTGGCTGAAGGGTATATCGAGGAAAACATCGCCAATAAGCTGAACATTTTAAAAAGTATATTTCATCAGCAAGAACTAGTGGCACCTCAAGATCATTCAGGGATGCAGATGGAGAATCATAATAGTTTACAGGAAGAACAAAGAGCATTGAATAAATTTTTTTATTATTAAGTTTTCACATTTGAATAATTGTACTATTAAACAATTTTCTGTCAAACTGTGTTTTATTAAAAGTACAATATAGTAAAGTGACATTTCTATGTGGTAAAGTGCCACTTGAACGAACGATTCTGAATTCAGTAAAATAGCACATTTTCAGTCAAAATGCGAAAAAAAAATTGACTACTTTTAAAAAAATGTTATTGTGATAGAGAAGAATACCATTTTCTTTTTAATTTTCGTTAAGTAAAAAATTTTTAAGTAGACATTTGTTCTTTCATTTCTCACAAAAATAGTCTTGTATTTTTGTTATAAAACGCAGTTACTAAGATGTGAAAAAAAGAAATCCAAGATGGTGGCCATTTTTTTTGGACTTCCCCACTGGGAGCGAATGGGGGTTTTAGCAGGTTAAGAAGTATGTTATTGTCTAAGTATTTCCGCTGAGATCAGCTTGATATTAATTTTTTCTACCTCGCCCCCTATATCCAGCCAGATTTACTAGGCTATAAACAGAAAAGTGAGTAAAAATTATTTTAAATTTGAACTAATTTGTTTAAAATACCATAGCGTAATGTTACCTTGACAAAATACTGTAAAATTGTTTACGTTTGTTTTCAAATACCATACATAGTGAGTGATCAATTTAATTCAACGCAGGTCGGGGCTTTTGTTCGCTGAGTAGTTGTTTCCTGTAAATCTTGGTATATAGTTTAACCCACCAGGGTTAGAGGTCGCAGCTCCTGGTACTTGCTTTGCAGGTCGCTACCAGCCACTAAGATATCAGAGTTGTCTGACTGGTAGTAGCACTGACCACCAGAGGGATACACCCATTGCTCACTATGTCTGTCTTGCTTAGTCTGCTTTAGACTATCCTTGTTTACTATTATTATTTGTCTTTTCCATTACTTATGGCATACTGACGAGAACATAACAAGTTCGAAACCGGTCTATGTCTAGTGAGGAATTGACAAATGATCTTGGCTACCAAACAAGACTTGCAGGTCTAATTCAACGCAGGTCGGGGCTTTTGTTCGCTGAGTAGTTGTTTCCTGTAAATCTTATTCATCAAATACCATCAAAAATACAATTTCTGTCACAAAATGAATAAGTAGGATCAATTACATCGTGCATCATTTTTACATGTCCATCTTAAAAGGGGCAGGTAACTTACTTATTGCATTTTTTTTCCAGATTTTTACAACCTTGACGATGAGATGATTATAAATTTGCTGCTAACGTTAGAAACTTTGGACAGTGATGAATTACATTATGAATATCCAGTTGGCAGACCAGGTACTTCTGAGATCAGAGTCTCCCAATTACTAATAAGAAAAACACTCTAGAAACGTCCACTTTCAGAGATACAGTTGAATATGATAGACCATCTATCTGAAATTGATATGAAAAAGATAATATTATTTGCAAAACTGATTTGTGTAACGGGAAAACTCATATCTAATGTGAAAAATGTGCTAGTAGATCTTCTGTTTCGTAAAAAATAGAAACTCCCTCAAATTTTATTCGCCACCGCTAAGTGTCTTTTTCATATTCATATCTTTTGAGAATATTTATTTTATTCATAAAAGTTGCTTCTACAATAAAGTAATTAGCATCTACTACGTTGGCTTTATTTCATATCAACTTATTTTTTGTTAAATATACCTTTGTCCATTGTAATGGACATGTATTTTTTTTATGAAAAAACTGTCTTTTATGTAAAAAATATTCAATTTATAACATTTTCATGATTCTTTATATAAAAAAAATCAGTAATTTTTTTTCCCTCCACAAAATGTACATTCAGTAGCGAAAATGTTAAACAAATTTAAATACTTTCTGACCAGCTAAACGTCAACTTCTAAATCTCTAACCAGTCAAACTTAATAAGCTTCCAACTAGAATGTTTCTTTGCATCACCCAATATTTATATATTTATTAACTATTTACTTATCGGTGTGTCACAATTTTTTTTCGGTATATTCAGGATGTCTCATTAACAGAGTTATTGTTATTAGTGATATAAGTACTGAATAAATAAAGAAACGTAAATCATCAGAGAGTCATAAATATTATGCTTCAGCTATTTTGTCAATCTTGACAAAAAACGAAAAATGTTTTCAACTACAACAGAACTATTACTTTGTTGAACTAAATGAGAATCAACTAAATTAATGAATCAGTACTACTAATAATAGTACTAATAAATTTTTTCTTGCGCAAATTGTGCCCATCATAATTAATTGATTTATAAGATTTAGAACAAGATTAATGTAAATTAGAATTTGTACAGATAACACAATTATTATCTCGTTTACTGTAATATTTGTGGTCTGAAATACTTAACTTTTGTTTAAAACATCAAATTTTTAATACCGAGGCAGATTATGCACCTAATTTTATAATTACCGCGTAACGAGGCGTATCCATTAATCTTTGACTCATCTAATTGATCAAGTATCAATTGTGATCAGAATTGTAAGACAGCGAAACAACGTAATTCCTAGAAAATTTTATTAATTGAAGTAGCGGCTGCCAAGGATTTCAATAAATGGATATAAAATGAAATAAATTGTCTTTTAATTACATATAAGGGGATCCTCACGAATTTATCACATCCAATATAGGGTGTCCCAAATTGATGGGGATAGACTTGTTTCATACACTTGTGCATTAAATAGAGAAACGCTGATTGCACACTCCAAGGTCAATGATTAAAACTTTACATCAGTATCTTTGACCGTTTTCGAGATATAAGCCAAAACTGACATTACTAATTTTGGATAGGTCCTATAACTTATATATTTTTGGGTATAAAGATAAAAACTACACTTTTTGCATAGATTAAGATTCTGAAAAATAATTTTTTCTACGATTCGTAGAATCTATGCTCAAATTTTAACATTTAACATTTTAATAAAAATTATTTCTAAATTTATTTTTCTGAAACATAATTTGCACATATGAATAATAAATACAACCAAAAGAATTAAATATTATGTTCTATCAAACCTCCATCAGCCCTAATGCATGCCTCAATTCGTTTTCTGTGATTGTTCATAACTTTTCGGAGGGTTGCAGGCATAATTTCAGTGCATGCTTGCCTAATCCGATTTTCCATTTGTAGTCTATTTCGTGGCTGCGTTTTGTAGACTTCATTCTTTAGAGACCCTCATAAAAAAAGTCCAAGGGCATGAGGTCAGGTGGCCTCGGAGGCCAATTAATATAAGGGCTATTTCTTCCAATCCATCTCTGGGGAAAGTAGTCGTTTAGCCAATTCCGTACTACCATTGCATTGTGGATTGGGGCTCCATCAAGTTGAAATATCAGATTGTTGTATGCAATACGGGCCAAGTTTTCAATTTCGATTAAAAATTCAGTTGCAAAAAAATTAGAAAACGTTCCATATTTAAATTTCCCTCAAAGAAATATGGCCCAATTATTTGTTCTTTCAAAATACCGCACCACACAGTCACCTTTTCTGAATACTGGCGTCTACAATGAGGGTTTTCAAAGGACCTATTTCAAGTATTTTGAGAGTTAACTGTGCCATTAGTTGTAAATATCGCTTGATCTGAGAATAAAATAATTTTAAAAAAATTAGGGTTGTTCAAAACTCTCCGTGACACCAAAAGCAATATTCTAGCCGCCTTTCATCGTCTCCTTTTTCTAATGTGTGGAAGAAAACAGGCTTGAAGGGACGTAATTTATTTCGACGGAAGCATCGCCAAAATGCATCCTTGGGTACATTTTAAATTGTGGACATTCTCCTTAGGCTATACCTTGGATTTTCTCTCACAAACCGAAGAATTTCTGCATTTCTAACATGATACCTCACACGTTGTTCTTGTTTGTTGCACACTTTGCCAGTTCTATTGAAAATTATTAATTCGCCAAACTTTTACATGGTCTATTGGGGGTCGATCTGGATGAGGATTATTAAATTCTGTAGCAGCTTCCCTCGCTGTACGAGAATTATCACCAACTAATCTAACAATTTCCACTTTTTCCGCAGTTGTAAGCGTTTTAATTGAAATAAAATATGCTAGAATACAAAAAATCAGACAGAATGCCACAGATTTACTTGTCAACTAATCGGACATTTACAAAATTGTCTTTTAGTAGAAACAAAGGAGTCAGAGCATGCTTATTAAAATGAGAAATTTGGGACTGGAATTTTTTTATCAAAACCTCATTTTTTTAGAATTTAACTAAACTTCGGATTCAGAGTTTTTGAATGATTTCGATTAAGTTTTGTTAATAAAATTGTTTGATTAAAAAATGCCTACTATGATTTTTTGATTTCTTTCATATAATTCAGCATTATAGATGGCCTTGCATTTAAAGTTGGAAAGTGATTTTGTAGTCTTAAATAGACCTTGGTGACCTCTATCTTTTTGAGACCAGTTTGATTTAAATCGGACAAAAAACAAAAAAATTATTACACTGTTACACTCTTAAATGGACACACTGTATAATTTGCTATAGTTATGTTTAATAATAACGACGATATAAGCATTTTTAATGTAAGAAAAGATATTCGCTTAGAAAAAGAAAACATTGGGAAAAACAGTTGAATTTCTCTAATGTATGGGATTTCTTAAAATGTGTGTCATGATTAAAGTTATTAAAAAAAAAAACTCATGCTTATTATTCTTTACATTCATTTATATTCATTGTATTTTTTTTTTTCATTTAAAACATAGGTTGCTTTTGAAACAAAACATATTTTCATGCATAAGAGTTATATTTAAATAAGTATATGCCAAACAAATAGGAAAATAGAGGTACTTCTTTCGTAGATGAAAGTGCAGAAGAATTTACGTAAAAACTAGAGATCGGGAGGCAGCGATGAGTTTTATGTAGATATAATATTATATTACAAACACTCCCAAACAGAGAGTCCATGAGCGCATGTCTTCGTATGCTCGGTGTTTTTTACATCAACATCCTAATGAATTTTTTTAAAACTTTCTTTTTTCCTTCAAAGTTCTTGGAACTTTTGCACATAGTAGTAGGCTGCCAAAATCCACAAGGGATATGGAGGTGTTTCTTCATTTCTATTTCGATATCAGCATCTATTCACTAGTTATAAAGACTTTTTGTTTTCTTCAGTTTATTTAACATCTATTCGATCTTCTTAAGTATGCGCCAATTACATCTGTCGACGTTGACGGTCCTTCTCACAATATACCTAAATAGATTTTTAATGAGAGGCGTTGGACATTAACAGTTACAACAAATATTAATAATATACTTTTACTATTGTGATCGCTGGTTAAAAATACATGTGTAAGGGCTGGTATCTCCACCTCCTCGTAAAGTTACCGAACAGACAAATTTAAGAATAACATTGTTAAACCAGTAAAATAATAGTTAATATTTACCTATTTTTATAGAATAGTTATTCCATTTGAGAAGATACTTCGCTGTGACCAGTTTATTGCAATGGTAAGACGTAATAATTAATATAAATCTGTTTGGTAACTGACAACCACTCTACCAGATGTTGGATATACCGACTAAGGCAATACTTTCAGCTTTTTTCGTATTAACTTTGGATGTTACCTAATTTGCCAAAGTAACCACAAGATTAGATAATTGTGTTGTACATACTACGTCCTTGGGTTGACAGGGCCTGCCGGCTTCTCTGCTGTGATCTCAGATATTATGTTAATTAATTAAAAATAAGCATTATTATGATGAATGGACCATTATTTGATACAGTTTTGGTTAACGAAAGTTTTAGTTGATAATACTTAGCTTACGTTCACAAGTTAAAATAGGGTTGAAGTTTTTATTACTTAATATAATTTTTCTTTTATTAAAAGGCTCTTGCAGTTTTACTGGGTGTTCATTCTACTTTCAACCTAACAATTGTATCATATACGCATGAACATATTTACGCGTCGACACATTACCTAGAGGCAACCCTGAAATTGACGTAATTAATCTTAAGAGCAGTTAAATATTTTTACTTTCTTATATTAGGCCAGGCGACAAGTAGTTCAATAAGGAAATAATTAGTGGAAAGCTGGAAATTGCTTTAATCGCTTTATTTGGACCCAGATATTACTCTCCCAAGTTTTCTCCCTCGAGCGAAGTCGGCGTTGGCCCTTCTGGCCCTAAGAAGGTGCCATTTTTCGATTTTTTGCAAATATCTACCAAACCATCAACTTTTTCAACAAAATACCTATTATAAAAAATAATCTAGAGTAAATTTGCTACAAAAAATGTTCTCGTTTGTCTCTAAAGTAAACTGTTACGATGCTACGACCATTCAAAATGGAACCCTTTTTGATTCTTGCGGAAAAAGTTATCGAAATCATATGCCATATCAAAGTTTTTACATGTTATAAATATTTGTCAGCATTCCAGGTGTTTTTAATGCCGGTATCAATAAAAAAAATGGTCAGTAAGTACATTCAGTTCAGATTCAGTACATTTTACAAGTAGACTTCATTACTTTCTCACCGAGGGCGCTGGCAACACTGTGTAAGTGGGGATAGTAATACCTGCTGATGCAGCTGGCTTGCCGCGCTCGGCCTCCCATACAGCTGGCAACGCTGCTCCCATATCACAGCAGTGTCATGAACGATCTGGTTGAGTGTATACGTGTTTACGGACAAAATAATCAATCAAGATTGTAGTTTGAGAAAGTGCGGCAATGGCCGCGGCTGGTAATCCAACCGTTTGTTTTATTTGTGAAAAAGGTTTAGAAGATGGAGACACTATTATAGTGAAGGAGAGAGGATTAAGAACCTTACGTGAAAGTAGTGTAAAAAGACGTGATAATACGGTTCATGTTAAGTGCCAAAAATCGTATACCAAAGACAAAAATATTGTCGCGGCAATAAAATCTTGGGAAAGGGCAACAACGGACCGAAGCTCGCGATCGTGTGAACAGTTCGACTTCAAGGTTAATTGTATTTTGTGCGGCAAAAATGCATCCGAAGAATTTTTAAAAAATGTTATTAAAAAACCCATTGACAGTCGCGATACTGTTCATCCCGTGGAAACACTCCATTTCAAAAACATACTGGTAGAGACAGCTGGTAAGCGTGACGATGCATTGGCCAAGGCTGTTACTAGGAGAATTGCACATGTAAATGATTTGGTCGCTGCAGAGGGTCGATATCACGGCTCTTGCGCGAAAACATTCTTCAAGAGTTCTTCCACATCGATAAGGCCACCTGGTCGGCCCGAAGATGAAAACGTCACTGCTGCTTTCGAGTACGCTTGCTCTTATATGGAACGAAATCGAGAAGAATGTCAATTCACATTCAAAGAGATATTCGAAGATTTTGAGGGCTATATTCCTAATGAGAAAACG
The DNA here is from genome assembly GCA_029963845.1 of Rhamnusium bicolor. Lineage (NCBI taxonomy): Eukaryota > Metazoa > Arthropoda > Insecta > Coleoptera > Cerambycidae > Rhamnusium > Rhamnusium bicolor. The sequence goes on from JANEYF010000113.1 coordinate 67,138, forward strand.
TTGAAAAACAAGTTGCTTGGTAAATATGGTGCTGATATCATTGTCACAGCAAGAAAAAGCAATGAATCGGTGATTTTTTTTCGCGACACAGGCTACAAAATACTCACGGAAAATTGGTACCATTGTCGAAAGATCGATGATCAGGAGGAGCGTCTAAGAATTGTAAAGGCCGCAGCAGACATAATAAGGGAAGATATAAGATCCACGATCTATGATACAGAAACCTATCCTCCATCCAATTCATTTTTTTGACGATGCTGCAAGTGATGTTCCCCAATCTTTAAATTATTTCCTGGGAGAAGTCATTCTAAAAAAAGAAACGCGCAGCGGAAAACACATGGAAGAAGAAGTGCACATCAATTACACACGCTGTTGTAGCGGCAGTCAGGCCGAGATCATTTCTGTCTTCCGTGCAAATAAGTCTTGCGGCTGTTCTGTCACGAAAGTATGGTTCTAAAGCACTTCTCAATATCCTTTCGGGCCTAGGATATTGTGCTTCGTATGATGAAGGCTGTTCGATATCTCCACTATACAGCATCCTCAAAGCAATATAATTCCTCAGGCATTCTCGCAATTTGTTTTTGATAATGCTGATGTCAATATCAACACTATAGACGGCTACAACAACTTCCATGCGATGGGGGGATTCAGTGTATAACGCCTGCCCCAACCATCTCGAATGGGCGAAGAATTTCTCGACTGAAACATATCCCCACTGCTCGTGTTATAGGAGGAGAATTTGGGCAGGTTGCACTAAAATCGTTCCACAGGACCGGTAATGCTGGACTTGCTGATATAACAATACTAGTCAATAATAATACTAATCGTAGGTACTTTGCCACAGCTGTTTACATTGAAAAGCTATTATATTTGTAACAAGTTAACAGCTTGTGCACCTGGAATGCTGACAAATATTTATAACATGTAGAAACTTTGATATGGCATATGATTTCGATAACTTTTCCGCAAGAATCAAAAAGGGTTCCACTTTGAATGGTCGTAGATCGTAACGGTTCACTTTAGAGACAAACGGTAAAAAAAACATTTTTGTAGCAAATTTACTCTGGATTATTTTTTATAATAGGTATTTTGTTGATGGTTAGGGAGATATTTGCAAAAAACCGAAAAATGGTACCTTCTTAGGGCCAGAAGGGCCAACGCCGACTTCGCTCGAGGGGGAAAACTTGGGAGAGTAATATCTGGGTACAAATAAAGCGATTAAAGCAATTTCCAGCTTTCCACTAATTATTTCCTTATGAGGCTTTTTTTTTCGACCTGTCGCCTGGCCTATATCTAATATAAGGAAGTATAGTAATAGCGATTTTTTCGACCTCGAAATTTTGATTGATATATACGTTTTGGGTGGGTGGGTGCGTGCGTGCGTGCGTGTGTGTGTGTGCAAATTTGGCAGTTAAGATTTTCAACAACATTTTAGGTAACACATTAAATTTGGTGAATACTGAATGAAAGAAAGGTACAATTTCGGGAAAAAAGAATAAAAAATTTTTTTGCATTTCTGGACGAATCTTGACGAATTATAATGAAAAAACATAACTTAGAAATAAATCTGTCCGCATGTCTGTTGTATCGCGATAGAAACCACAGTTTTTGAGATAAAGCTTTCAAATTTGATACACTTGTTCTAAAGGACAAAGACAATGAAAAATTCGGTGATGAGCAAAATTGGCCAGCTGAAAAGGTGTCCACGGGACCCAAACTTTTTTGTATTTGACTTTACAAAAAATATATTCTTGATGAAAGATTATAAATCATGTCTACTATATTAAGTGAATAAGATATATTTTCCAAGTACTTAAATAAAGCTGATGTAAACTGAAATTTTAGCCTCATAAAATTGGGTTAGGATAAATTTGGCAGTTTGACATTTGAAATATCTAATTTAGTTACGAAAGTGTCAATGTCAATAAGAAGAAATTATTAAAATATATGACATGAATTATTATTGACATTATAGAAGGACGCTGATAATTAATTATTAAAAAATTTTAATGAAACAATTCAAGGTACGTTTTTGAAAATTTAATTGAGGTAAGTGAAGAATTAAATAGAATGATGTTTTTAGATCAGGGTGATATATACTGACATAAGAAAGTTATGTGCTGGCCACATAAGATATTTTATTTATGATAAAGGAATACAAGTTGCTGAATAAAAAATAACGTACTGAATATAATGTGAATATTATCTTTTTTATAATCCAAGTGTCAGCGTGTTGGTAAATAGCCGAAAAAAATAATTGTTTAAAAAAATATATGTTATACTTACCTGTGACAAGTGTTTGTAAAAATTAAAAAATTATAATTAGCAAACATTTTGAAGGTTATTATATTTCATTTTATTCCAAAAAAATAATATTTCTCTTAAAATGCGAATTTAAAACATTTTCAAATTGCAATCCATTAAAATTTAGGCAGTTTGCATATTTTCTTTACACTTCTAACGGTATTAAGTAAATGAATTTTAGTAACCTCTTAAAACGTATTTTCTACACTATTTATTAACTCTTCAAGATTATTATGCTTTTGTTAATGAATTAAATTTTTTGAAAATATCTACAGAAAATCCAAGGGAATAAATTCCGGGGATCTAGGCGGCCAAGAGCCTGGTCCATGCTTACCTTCCCGTATACAAAAATTTGAATCTGAATGTGTTTTTGAATGTTTCTCAATCTATAGAATATTTTGTGAAGTTTTAGAGTTTTAGAGACTTATTTGGTTTTAATGACCATCTTGCATATGCAAATTTTTGAATTTGAGTACATTCCTTGGAGTTTGGGAACAAGCAAAGTTTTTTATATAGGATGACTTTTTTCCATAAAGCTACAAATAGTTCTCCTCTTTGGGACACCATCCCTGTACACACTGTATATATGTATATACAGTGTGGAAATTAAGTAACGCATAAATTCAGGAATTCCGTCGATATTAATTTTTTTGGAAAAAATCTCGAAGGGATATAGCGATTTTGACTTCAGCAAATATTTTCAGTCTATTTTCAGTTTCTTATATTATTTATTTTTTAAGTTATGACGTCATCGACTTTTTTTTAAATGACAACCTATATTTTTTATTATTGATTTTGGTAGTAGTTTTTATTCCGGTTCCGACCATATAAAATTTTCAATATGTTATATTTGAAAAAAATCGAGAAAACCAGTCTTGAAGTTCAAATAACAAAAATTCATTAAATTGGGAAAATTTATCTAGTTGCCTAAGTTTGACGGAAAGTTATCGATGGCACATTCGTTTTTATTTTGAAATTATACAAATAGTTGAAAAATCGAACTAATGTGATACACCGGCAACTAGATAAATTTTCCCAATTTAATGAATTTTTGTTATTTGAACTTTAAGACTGTTTTTCTCGATTTTTTTTCAAATAATAACATCGAAAATTGATTTTGGTAGTAGTTTTTATTCCGGTTCCGACCGTATAAAATTTTCGATATGTTATTATTTGAAAAAAATCGAGAAAAACAGTCTTAAAGTTCAAATAACAAAAATTCATTAAATCGGGAAAATTTATCTAGTTGCCGGTGTATCACATTAGTTCGATTTTTCAACTATTTGTATAATTTCAAAATAAAAACCAATATGGATCTGTAAACAAGAATTGGTTTAGTGCAATGTTATTATGAAGGCGGTAAAAATTACACTACTGGATTACGAAGATTTCGTACGAAAATGGGTTTGAGAGCAGGGCCGTACCAAATGAAGGCGTATCATAATTTGATTAACAAATTTGAAAGAACAGGGTCTGTAAAAGACCTTCCGAGGTCAGAAAGACCTAGGATTAGTGATGTCCAAGTTGCAGAAGTTCTTCAGGAAAATCAAAATGTAGCCAATACTAATCCGCTAGCAATCAGTAGTGTGAATGCGATATCAAACCGATTACAAATGACATACATCACGGTTTAGAAAACTGCAACTGCTGTTTGAATTAAAGGACGCAGATTTTGCTCTCAGGTACGATTTTTCATTAGACGTATTGGCTCAGATAGAAATTGAACCCGAATGGTTATCCCGTATTTTATGGACAGATGAGGCCCATTTATCTCTTAATGGTGGAATTAATACTCAAAACTGTCGAATATGGTCAACAGAAAATCCACATAAAATCGTTCAGCAAGACCTTCATGACAAAAAAGTCACCGTTTGGTGCGGTTTCACAGCTAATTTCATCATTGGTCCATACTTTTTCGAGGAAATACAGAATGGGGAGGCCGTATCTGTAACTGCTACTGGTGAACTATACCTGCAAATGTTAGGGGATTATGCAATTCCACAGTTGAAAAATGAGCACGAAGGAATTGAAAACATGATTTTTATGCAGGATGGAGCACCTCCGCACATTTACCGACCAGTTAAAGAATTGTTAACTGCGGTTCTTCAAGATCGTGTTATAAGCAGACATTTTGCAAATTCATGGCCACCAAGATCGCCTGATATTAACCCAGCGGATTACTGGCTGTGGGGTTATTTAAAAAATTTGGTGTTTAGAACACGGCCAACAACGCTGGAGGAATTTAAGGACAGTATTAGAGAGCAAATTCGTGCAATTCAACCAGAAATGTTGAATAGTATACAATTTTGAGGAAGGGTTGGTAATTTTACAACAACAAAATGGAGGTCATATCGAGCATTTGCGGTAACTAGTGTTTGACATCAGAAATCCCATTATGTAAGCAACTAGATTCCATTTACTTTTTGTTATTAATTTGATTTGTTAAGAATATATAAGTTGAAATATATCCCTTACTTTATAATCACCCATTATATCAAAATGGTGATTTTGTCATTTTCTACTTCTATGCTTAACAGTGCAGCTAATTTATTTAAAACAACCTGTAAATATTTAAAACAACATAATTATCAGTTATTTCTCCTAGGTAATTACTAACGATTCTTAATAAACCAGAGATAGTGTAGTAGAACAGGTCGTTTTGGATCTATTAAAACTAGTAATGACAGAAGAAAGACCACGAGAACGTCAGAACAAAGAAATAAAAAGAAAACTTCAACATGAAGAACAGATTCTACAGTCTCTACGTACATTTGAAATTGTATTAACTCGATACCACAATTTTATTTTTCTAATCGTTAGGGGGGGATCATTGGTAGTCTAAATCCAGATTCTCTGGACTTCACCCCTGTAGCGTCAGCCGCCATTTTAAATTTCGCGTTCTTCATCACTTCAAAAAACGCTTGCAGATAAAAGTGTTTTTTCATTGTAAAACATTTTTTTTGTTTGTAGATTCTCTACACACAAAATATGTCACCATTTTCTCTCAATACGCTGGCGTGTCTCTACAAGTTTGTTTATGATCGTTTATGCGCCGAAATTAAAAATAAACGAGATAATGCAATATTTTCACCACATTTTATCCATTTTAAGTTGAAAAATATTAGTTGTAGATGAAAAATGCTAATGACCAAAGAATGAAACTTTCGATAAGTTTGGTTATAACAATTTTTGGTCAAAAGTTAAAAATAAGCTAGGTATTTAATAAAAGCAAATTCACTCTTAAATTCAAGGTGGTAGCTGACCCTACAGGGGTGGAGTCCTAAAAACCTGAACTTAGACTATCAATGATCCCCCCAGCGATTAGAAAGAGAAAATTGTGGTATCGAATTAATGCATAATATCGATAATTTAGTAATAAACGGTCTTCAGTCCACCGATGCCTAAAGATTTTAAGAGCTGAGCACGTTGAAATAATTAAATCTAGATTTCAAGTTAAATCACAAAATTATGTTGTTTCTCATTAGGATGGAAAGCTTCTAGTTTCGTTAAATCTTAGAGACTCGCCCGAACATTTATCAGTAGTTGTGAGTAGTCAAAATATGGAGCAGCTTATTAGCGTACTAACATTGGAAAGATCTACAGGTGAAGGGCAAGCGATGGCCGTGTGTAGCGCTTTGTATGACTGGAGAATTTCAGACATTCTTGAAGCTCTATGCTGTGACACTACAGCTACTAACCCAAGACGACAATGGTCTTGATAGAACAGAAGTTGAAGAAAGATCTACTTTGTTTACCTTAAAACAACCTCAGTAATTTTTGAAGTTGTATTTACTCGTTTTTAGATCATTACAGTTATTTTTTGCTATTTAGTTTATCATTAATTTAATCCCAATTCTTCTACATTCCTTATTACATAAATTTCACTCCAGTTTTTCGCATTTTTGACCCATAAAATATAGGGGTTAAAATTTTCTCACCTTATTTTTATATTAAATAATCATTTGAGGTTGTAAACCATATTTTAAGCACCGAATTCGAAAAATTTCGGTTTGATCTTTTTTGTTTAAAAATACATTATTTATCAAATTTTAAGCCCCCGTCCACACAAGAAGGAATTAATCTAGAGGGTTGAAATTTTTTCTGTATGTTTCTTATACAAAGTGTAAACTTTTTAGAAGGTTGAGCCGAAAAAAATATGTTTTCTTTATAATCTATAAATAAGGGACGCGTGTCCCTTATTTATAGATAATAAATAAAGGACACCCTAATATATATGTGTATTAAAGTATTAGACATAGTACATCGAGGGAATACTGAAAATTGGCAACGTATCGCGCGTAGTGTGCACTGTTGACCTCACAACAGCTAGATTGAAAATTAATTCTTTGTGCTACTAATTCTAATGCTCACAAGAGACGGCTTGTACGCCTCCGGTTACATTATCACGTTGCCATTTAAGAGGCCTATGTCTAATAATTCAATACACATGACATGACAGACGACACTTACTTTCAAAGAAGACTGGAATAATCATTTTTAATTGTTATCAGATACGTTGTCAATCAAAAACGACATAAAGGATCGGTAAAACGATCCCTTCATGTTACTTTACTGGGCTAGACCAGCAAATATGTACTTTTTGTAAATTGACTAAATATTCTAGATGATTGCGGAAATAGTTATTGACGTAACAAAACTGGAAAGTGATTCTATACTGTGCGAACTGGCAATATCCAGGGTGAGTTCTAGTGACTCCTGAAAGCCAAGGAGCCCAGTAAAGACACTTACGGATGTGTCCCGTATATCAGAAGAAATATTTAGTTTTATAAAAAAATGATTTTAAGCAAAATGCCATGGCAAAATATTGTGATAGCACAATATCATACCGCTGTCATGCTGGGTGTTTCAGCTAAAACTTCTCAGGATGATTACTGGGAAAGTAAGGATGCCATCGAATTTTTATAAACGCCAGCGAGTATATACTCCAATGACAAGGTAATGTTCAAATGACGTCATTGACGATTTTAAACCAGAAATAAAATCAAACAAATTTTTAACATTTCCTTCATTTCGGTAAATGCCCGTTGTTATTTTGTTATTTTATGTTACAAATCAGCCATTTCTTCCATTGGTTTTTCGTAAACCACTTTTTTAAATTACGCCGCAATAAAAACTCAAGTGGCTCAAATCGAATGACCGAGCATATCAACTAAGAGTTTCCCAATTTACTTTTCCTAAAAAAATTGTGCGAAATAATCGCTACACAGAATGGCTTATAGTGACGTAGGTAACGTTTCCTCATGTATTACCAATGGCATGCCCAGAGCATGCCAGATTATATTGCCGCCCCTGCGCCCTAAGCAAAACGTCTCCTGAAAATTCGATGAATAATAATTATAGAAAATAAATCGTTTGTCTGAAATCGCTCAAGAATTTCTATTTTTTCGGCACAATTTCAGATCCCAAAATAGGATATACTAGAATAGCGTATTTTGGGATCTGAAATTGCGCCGAGAAAGTAGAAATTCTTGAGCGATTTCAGAAAAAAATAGTATGAGTACCTTGTAGTAAAAACACATTCCCAGACTTCAATGCTTGTTGGCTTCGATTTAACACTTCGGCCAATAATTTACGTCGCCGACCAGGTATGTAATTCTTTTATTACTAGATACACAAGGTACTGTTCTCTCTTGAATGGTGCGTGATCTGTCATATTAATATTACACTTGGTAAAAATAGGTCAATTAAAACAGAAAAACTACTTGTTTAATTTAGTTGATGTTTCGCTATATTTATTAACATCCGCAGGACTATTTAAATTGGGTTTTTTGTACATAATCAGTAATAAATTAAATAACAAAATAAAAATGGTACAAGACACAGGTTGAAGTAAATATAACATAAAATATATAAATGGTCTATAATATTTCAACGAAACACAGAAAATTTGCAACATATTAAAAAATATCATGTTTACTATGGATACACTTTCATTGCGAATTGTGACCAAAAAGAACGCTGTACCCCCTCCACTCCAAATGGCACGGCGCGCCACTGTGAATTATTTAAAAACTGAGGGTAAAATATAGTGTCCTCCAGGAAGCAAGTGATGTATGAACGAATTTTATTCACTTATATGATGAAATTTGTTCCCTTTAAGAATTCTTTGACAAGAAGAAAGTGAATCTCCAATACCATCTTCAATCCTTCTTAAAGAAATACGCAAATTATTTTCGAAACACTATAACGTCGTGTCCTAGTAAATCCGGGCGCGTGCGATATGGGCAGTCCGTTGAACGCCCGAATTGCATGCATCTGCGGAAATTGCGGAGGCGTCCAAATATAATACAATGCGAATTTCGCGAGAGGATTATAAACATCATAACTTGTATTGGCTACAAGTTTCTAAAAAAAAAAATAATGGTGCAACGAGACAGGCATAAAATATAAGAAACATTTTTTGTCAATATTTTTCAAACAATAAAATATAAAAATTAGTACAATTCAGTGTCGGTGAATTTTTTAAATTTTTTATAAATCAAAAACCAAGACATACACGGCAATCGCCAATTCAAATAATACAATATATCAAATTAACTCAGTTAGTTGCTCTTGGGTGCCACCATATTTTTAAGATATACATGTTTTTCTTAACTGTTGTCCAAATTATTATTTAAAGAATCGGACTGTCACAGTTTGTTTCAGAAAACACACCATCTCTGTACTTGAGACATAAGAAGCTCCATATTGCAATATTAAGATCCTGACAACTGCGGAAAAAATCAAACCCTGTCGATGATGAAACCAAATGTGCAATACGGTGGCGCCATATTGTCCATATCACACGCATATCCTGCTTATGTAGGACATTTGATTTTTAGGGTTTAATAGTAAACGTTTCCCGTATAGTATGCACGCACGTATCGCAGTTCCCGGATTTACGTAAGACAAGACGTAAAACTTCCTTTGCATAATGAGAGCTACCGCACTTGAATTCACCACGAGAAGCGCTAGTGTAGGGCTAGACACAGAAATTTCAAATGTCACTGAACGCTAACATTTATTATGGGTTTTTTGGTGACTGCAGATGCATTGCAATGATGGCAGAAGGGGAAAGTAATAATTTATTTTCTCAGCAGGGAAATTATTGTACCTATCAGAGGTGTCTTATGTCATTAAAGTTAGGTTATATCAAGAACGAGCATGATGAGAACAACGAATGTGGATGATTATTACTTACGATTTTCTGTAGTAGACTCCTATGGTAAATCATAATCGTCAAGATTAAAATGTTTCTTACAAACACGCGAATATTTCGAAGGAGTATAGTTATCCCTGCAAATCGCTACTAACCATTGTTTTAGGCGAGCTTTGTCTCACGGATACTCTGAGGCATAAATAACATTTTTTTTATATACTGGTGTACGAAGCAGTTATTATAAAATCCTATAAACTTACTTCGCGCCTAACAATAACTTATGATAGCTACAGTACTCACCAGTGGCGTCAAATAGTGAGCCTAAAAACTTAGAAAATATAGAAGTCGACATGTCCAAGGTTTTTTTATACAATTAGTATTATAAAAACTATGATAATATTTCTTTACTTTTTACACACATGTACATATGTATTATCAGATTATTGAAAGCACCACTCTGTATATTTTGATTAGATCCACAATCATTCAGAATAACATTTTTTCTATGGTGTAAGACAAAACTTAAATCAATATAATGCTTATCAAAAATTTATTGGGTATTATATTCGTTTATGGTTTAGATTAGAGCAATTAGTTATTACTGTGCATACCATATTCCACCAAATTATTTGATAAGATAACAGAAAAATTAATAAATATGTCCGGGACATACTTTGCCCTCATTCACTCTGTCCATTTTGTTTTCATAAGGTAAGTCATTTTCAAAATATTCCAATTAGATGTTAGAGATTTCGATAAAGATCCTTGAAAGTGAATTTCTTAAAAACTAGGTGTATATGTGTTTAGAGGAAGCATTCGAAAAAATGTAAAAAATTATGTGTTCTATAAGGTAAGAAGAAGTAGCATTTCTTTGACCAGTTGTAATTATTTGATAAAGTATTATACTTGACTTACAGTCAAGGTAGGCATAACACCAGGAAAAACAGAGCAATTTGATTTTTGGCACAGATAAGCAAACACCGGCATCTTGATGGACGCCAGCTTTAAACAGTTTTATGTGTACATTTATCTGACCAACGTCCTGCCGAAAAACATTTAGAAAAAATTAAGCACAACATCTCATACAAAAAAAGAAGATATCATGTGCCGCCGTTGATAGCTCCAAAAAATCCAGCTATCTTGACTGACAAATTACTCAACGACCTCCAAGTTATCCACTTGACAGAAAGAAGATGTCGTCCTTATTCCTCAAACAGAAGGTGCTGTATCGCAAAAGATATTTCGTGTCATCTGAAATCAGTTACATCTCGAAATTTGAGGATGAAAGAAATAATTTAAAGAACTTAAAATGGCATCCTAAAAAAAGAGTTGAAATTAAGTCCCAGCTGGAGTAAAATTGGGGCCATTGCCCACTAGAAGAAATATAGTGTATCGGTATTTATCTAGGAGGCTGCTCTGTCTCAGCTTGCAGATAGTTTACTTTGGTCAGAGAAAGTGAATATGTCCACAAAGGAACACTGAAGTTACCATTATAGCAGCATTTTCTATAGAAATAAAAATATTCGGCTTCTAAGAAAGATCTCAGTGGAGGAAAAAGTGTAGCCGATCAACTCAGTTCTTGTATATCTGACTCAGTATCTGACCTGACCTATTGGGGATTGTATGTTGATAAATATATCAGAGACATAATGGTGTGGAAAGAGATCAAAATAGTATCATAACTTTATGGCTGTTCATTGCTCATGTATACTCGTTTTTTACAAATACTTCCAATAATATTTATTGCAAGCAATATAATGGCTCCATGACAATGGACTAGCTATTTTTTAAGGTAAGGACACTAATCAAAATGGCGGGTTAGTGACATCTGTTCATTCAGAATGTTTAGTGTTAAACTGGTGATTATTTTGACATCGACATTCATGGATATTGATGTGTGTGTGGTCTCCAAAGGTATAGCCCCCTCTGGTATAAGGTTGCTTTAGAGATAGGTGATATCGTACACCATAAGTAATATGGTGTTTAATTTGCTACAACCTAATCTTTAATATAAATTATAAACTAAAATTTAGTTTACTAATATAAACTATAAACTAGCTAATGGGCATTTCCCACATATTTTTTTTATTTGCTTGTTTGATGGTATTTATAAATATGAGCTCACAGAATTTTTACCGGATTTTTATGAGCCCCCGAAAGAGGTTAAAAAAAAATAACAAAGTTTTGAATTTTAGTCTTATGACGTCATCCGACTAGGTTTGGCGCCAAACACTAGCAATCAGTGAAGGCGAAGATGGTCCTGCAGTATTGCCAGTTTTACATATTGTTTGAAAGCGTGATTACTTATTCAATTATAAAAATGCAACTATAAATTCATTCGCATATTTTTTTTTTTTACCTTAGTACAAAGAGAACAATTTACTTGATCCTTTTTTAAAACTTCGACATTTACATATTTAAAAAAATCGTACTTGTTATTTTTCTCTGGCAAATTATTGTTTCTCAGTCGATTTTAGAGAACTTGACATCAACAGTTAGCTGATTGAATAGGTTAGATAGATAGATAGATAGATACTGATTTGACCATTTTACATATTTACATACATTTATGGCATGTTAAAGATTACACGTATGCAGTGTTAATTTTGGATTTAAAATGTTAATCAAACAAAACATATAATATATAAAAAAAAGTAAAGACAAAATAAAATGTAAATATTATACGTACAAGAACAGAAAAGGGATAATAAATAATCAAATATAAAACGAAAATGTGGTACAAAAAACAAACCAGTATACAAGCAACATATAGACCGATCACGGTATGCAATATGCATCGGCAACAATAATATACAAATATGTTCACTCATCCATGAATATGCACAATCTACGAGATATATACATACATAGACTATACCAAATCACACTATATCCATATTAAAATAATCATTCACAGAATAAAAACAATGTTTTAATAAAAACGATTTAATTTTCATTTTGAACTGTCCACTAGCCAGTATTTTCCAAATACTCGGTAAATTATTGTATAAATTTAGATCCTGAGAGCTTTTCTTGGACTTTGAAAACCTCTACCTAGAATTAAATAGGCTGTCTTTGCGTCTAGTGTTGTGTGCGTGAATATCCGAGTGTGTCTGCAGTTGACTTTTTTTGTCATGAATTTCTAATAAGCTATTGTACCTTCATTTACTATCTTACATAGTCTTCGTATAACAAATATTGTGCTCGATAACTTCTTACATATTTGGTGTACATGCACATCCCATTTCAAACCATCGCCATCGTTGATAATTATGTCCAATAACTTTACACTATTTCCTCTAGCAGTCACAGAGCCGACTGTTAAACTTTGGGTTCTGTTCTTGTTCAACTTTAATTTATTCGTTGACAACCATAGTTCTGATTTTTCTATTGTAGCATGTTCCAAATTTTTTAGCTCTCCTGTATTCTTAGAGGAGTTATTCAGAGTTAAGTCATCGGCAAACAATGTGTTTTTCATTGTGTTTAAAAAAACAGGCAAGTCGTTTACATATATAATAAAGAAAATAGGGCCCAATACGGGCCCTTGATGAACATCATGTTTAATAATCTTTACATCTGAGTTGACATTATCAATCGTAACAAATTGTTTCCTATTTTTGAGGTAGGATTTAAAAAGAGATAACGGCAGTCCACGAATACCATAATATTCAAGTTTTTGGATAAATATTTCATGTGAAACGCAATCGAAAGCTTTACTTAAATCACATAATGTGATGGTCGATATTAGACTTTCCTCGAGTGCCTCAACAATGTTCTTTATTACATAGATATAGCCTTGATCGTGGAGCAGTTCTTTCTAAAGCCAAATTTACACGGGTTCAAAATATCATTCCTTTCCAAATATTTAAGCAGTCTTATTTTCAACAATATTTCCATAATTTTCTTAAAAATAGGTATAATGGATATTGGACGATAATTGTCAAGAAGTAACATGTCCTCCTTTTTGAAAGTTGGTATCACTTTAGTTATTTTAAACTCGTCGGGAAACAATCCAATAGCAAAACAGGTATTGAATAAATTACTTAGGAGTAAAGCAATAGTGTCGATTGTTTCCTTTAGCATGGTTGTATTCATACCGTAAATATCTATTGAAGTGGTATCTTTAAGTGACATTACAGCAGTAGTGACTTCTTGGGGAGTAGTGGGCTGCAGAAAAAAACGAATGAGGAGGTTTTTGTGTTACCTTTAACAAATCAGTAGTTACATAGCCGGTGTCTCTTATATTATTTACAACAGCGTCGACAATAGTAGAAAAAAATCATTAAAATCATTACTTGTTATATCTGCATTAAGTTCACATTTTGTGGCATTTCTTTCCTCATTAATTATTTTTCAGCTAGCCTTTATTCTTTTCTCAGAGGTAGCTATATATTCACTATATGAATTTATTTACTGGTTTCAATGGCTTTTTTATAGTCTTGCCTATATCTATTATAAATATTTTTGTCTTCAATACAATTACTGTTGCTAGAAATTGTTTTTAAACAAGACAATTTGTTCTTCATTCCCTGAGCACCTCACTAAACCATCGAGGTTGTGGTTTCACATTATTTGTTGAACATTTTTTTAACGGAAATTTTTTTTCAACTTGGTCCTGGTAAATATTTATAAGAGTTAGTACACAATGGTCAATATTAGCAGGAGATATCGCATTGAAACTATCCCAGTTAAGTGAATTTAGAGACGTTTTGAATTCGTGCAGGCGACGAGTTGTGATTTTCCTTCTAAAGCTGATATTTTCTTTTCTTTCACTCTTCATTCTATTGAAGAAAATGCATTGCGCGTAGTGATCCGAAAGACAAGGATCCATAACACAAGAAGTGTAAGTGGCGTCTTCAATGGTGGTAATGATATTATCGACACATGTCGATGAGGTGGACGTGACTATAGTGAATTCATAAATTGCGACATTTAGACCAAAACTGTAAGTTAAACATATAAAATCACTGAGATTAGTCGAAGTTCCTCTAAAGTTAATGTTAAAATCACCGGCCAATATTAAATTACTGTCTCTTTCTGAGCAGTATTCCAACAATTCAATTATTTTATCATGAAACTTATCATAATCACAAATTGGAGACCTGTACACTACAATAATAACACATTTCAAATCGGTCAACTCCGTAGCACAACATTCTACATCAATATCTATACAAAATTCTTTAACATCAACAATCTTACATAAAGTGTTGTTTTTCACATACAACGCTACTCCTCCATGTGAATGATTATTATGAACATAAATGGATGATAAAGTATAATTCAGTAATTTAACACTTTTTAAACATTGGTCATCCAATATTCAGTGCTCAGATAGGCAGACTACATCAAAATTGTTCCTATCTAAAAACATAGCTAGTTCGTCAATTTTATTATTTAGGCACTGAATATTTAAATGAAGCAGGGAGAAATCAGTGTAATTTTTCCATAATATAACTAATTTATCATCAGGTATTATTATACAGACCAAATGTTAAGATGGCCGAAATCAAAATTGATGATGAAGGACGCAATTGAAAAAGAAGCCTTCATTTGCGCTCGTTCTATTTTATATTTAATTGAAAATTGTCAAAATGTTGCACTAATAACAGATTATTCTATATTTTAAGACTATGATAAATTATATCGGTACATTGGTTTTGGAGAAATAACGAATTCAAAAAAAGGCCTATTTGTCATTTTTAAAATCTGGGACTGAAACCAAACACTAATATTTTGCTTGACAATTCTTTACCTCTCCAACGATTTCAATTAAATTGGACTTGTTATATAGGTAATAAGAATCGGCTCAAAAAAATTGCGAACAATTTGTCGAAATGTCAAAATACAAGACTCATTTTCTATTAGTAGCTCTATTGCTTATACTACATCTTAGATGTCAACGACACAAATTAGAGATATGATTAATAAAAAATCTTATAAAAGTAAATAACACGATGAGATGGTGGAGGACACTTCACCAGAAATTCACAATTAGGTGGTAGGTACTAATGAAATTCGCCCTGTAAAAACAAATGTAATAATATTGAATCGTAGAAAAAAGTCAATATTTCCAAGCATTAAAAAAATTCAATTAATAAGTAGTTTTTTTCCGCCCACCCGGTATAAATTAATCTTTAATTATCTGATTCATTAAGTAGTCTACAGGAATGTCAAATTGGTAATTTTTCAAAGTTACAGCAGATTTAAAAAAAATTGAACCCAAAATAAGTAGTGTTTTGATAAATTTTTTTGATGAAAAACGATAACAAAATTATAAAATATTGTTTTGTGCATCTCTTCAAAAATAATCCAGTACATACAAAGTGTTTACATGCAAAAATTTAATCTGCATGAGATCTGACTGACTGATGATAACAATTTTACAAAATTTCAATACAGAATAGAAGAATACAAATTATACGGTTCCAAGATGTTGAGACAATCAAATGTTTTGTACCTTCAGTAGACATTAACAGTTGTGATCGGCAATGAAAACGAAAGATTTGCTAATAGTGTTCCTATCTTATAGGTATAGGTGCGACAAAACGGTAAATCAAAGTCTATCACGTGCAAAAATCTGACTTATCTCATCTCCCTTGTAGCGGTGTTGCTTCTTTTCACAGATCGCTGTTCGTCGTGAACCGAAGTAGGGTTTTATGTAATATCAAAAGTATGCGCTCGTTAATAATTTCAATTTAATGAAATCATATACAGGGTGGGGCAATAGTGCGTCGGACGATATCTGAAATTGTTTGTTTACTAATAGAATTTATAAGCAAAGGTATCCTGAAAGAAGGATTCCTGATGTTAGCAGATTCCAAAACCTTGTCGATTGATTTGTGGAAACTGGAAATGTGGAATATAAAAGAAGTGAAAGAATAAAACGTGTTGTGATCGAAGAAAATGAGTTTTCTGTGGTGCTGGCAACGATTGAGAATCCCCATATTAGTCAGAGAGAAGTGAGCACATTAGTAGCAATAAGTAGATGGTCCTTTGGTCGAATCTAAAAAACAAATGAGTTTCATGCACATCATATTCAAATGCACCAGGAACTATCTGATGACGATTTTCAAAGGTATCTACAGTTTTGTAATTGGGCCAGAGATAAAATGTCTTTTTCAGTAATGTTTTATTCACTGATGAGACAACTTTTCATAAAAATGGATTTATTAATAGGCACAATTTCCATTATAATGATTTGGAAAATCCTCACTTCTTTAGGCAAGTTGATAACCACCACAGATGGTCTATAAACGCTTGGGGAGGAATTATTGGAGAACATGTAATAGGGCCAAATTTTTTTGATGGTACATTGACTGGAGCTATTTATCTTCATTTTCTGCCACACTTATTAGTAAATCTTCCTGAGAGGATTCGATATAGGATATGATTTCAGCAGGTGCTCCACCACATTATTTAAATGCAGTTAGAGACCACTTAAATAATACCTACCTACTTCAATGGATGGGAAGAAATGGACCCACTAAATGGCCTGCTAGATCCCCAGATCTTACAAAAACGGAATTCTTTTTATGGGGATACGTGAAGGAAATTGTTTATAAAAACACACCAAATGCAATTAGAGACCACTTAAATAATACCTACCCACCTCAATGAATTGGAAGAAATGGACCCACTAAATAGCCAGCTAGATCCCCAGATCTTACAAAATTGATTTCTTTTTATGGGGATACGTGAAGGAAATGTTTATAAATGTAGTTTTATTAGTCGGTTTGGATAAAATTAGTAAAGAAAACCTCAAATTCTCATTTAGTCGACGTTTCGACAAAATTTATTGTCTTCCTCAGGACTACAACATATAACATAAATTATGTATGGATTCCTAATTTAAAATATTAGATTCCCTAATCTAATATTTTATTACTTTTTGTTACTTTATGTTTACACAAAAATAATTTTTTTACCTTTTAAATAATATGTTTATTCCTCATTTTGTTACTTATAACTTTGTGTATTTATGTAACTTTTTGAGTTAAATTTTTTTTATTTTTTAAATTATTGTTATCTGTAAAATAAAAACAAGAGTCATACTGTGTGTTTAAATTTTTACATCTTTATTTATTTGAATCTATACATAATTTATGTTATATATTGTAGTTCTGAGGAAGACAATAAATTTTGTCGAAACGTCGACTAAATGAGAATTTGAGGTTTTCTTTACTAATTTTATCCAAACCGACTAATAAAACTACATTAAAAGATTGTGGATACTCCTTAGCTAAAAATTGTTTATAAAGACACATCAACAAGAGTACCAAATATGAAGAAAAGGATAAGAACGACTTTTAGATCTATCACACGGGCAATTTTAGGAACAGTGGGAACCTCATTTCAAAAGCGCATAGAGACGTGAGTTAATCAAAATAGGCAACATGTGGAGAACTTATTATAATTTTTTCTAATGAATTATTTGACGAAACCTATATTTTTTAAGTTTATTCTTGAATTTTGTACTTATTGCTCAATAAAACGAAAATGGGGGCAATTAGCCATAGGGAAGTACTTACAAAAAATGTGCGTTTTTCATTTCTGCATCATTGAAAAATATACAGGGGTTTCATTTGAAAAAAATTGAGAAAAATCAGTTTAAAAAGTTCTTAATTGAAAAATAATTTTTGGCCACCATGTATATTTTTAGGATGAAAACTGATTCAAA
>JANEYF010000114.1:0-15000 GCA_029963845.1 Rhamnusium bicolor
CTTTTTTTTGTATTATTAACTATTTATATACTTTTAAATAATAAAATTTTTTAATTGTATGCTCCTTATTTTTTTCTGATCCGCTTTATTGTCAAACCAATGTGTGGTCTGGTGCATACTCCCATGCTTATGCACAGCGCGATCACCAATAATTCTTGCGTACGGAATGTAACATCTCGTATACACTTTACCATCGTCGATTGTATCAACTATCACAAAGGCCGCGGATGAGCAAAACTAAGTCAGTACCCCAGTCTCCACTTCTTTCACATGAAGAGCCATCTCCATTTGTTCATTCGTTTCAACGTCCGCAACTTCTGCTTCTATCTCCTCATCAACATCACTACCATCTTCAGGTGGGCCTTGCTCCTCCTCTAAACTATCACCCGGAGCTCTCTGCGGTTCGGCTAGATTAGCAGCAGCACCATCCTCCATATCATCAATCAAAAACCTCCCGTTATACATATATTCTCACGCCAAATCTCTCAAAATATTTATTATTTTCTCGCCTTTCTTATTTTACTTTTTTTTCTTAACGTAGCTGTAGTGTAAATGAAACTGATGTATTCTAGCAATACCCAAACATATTTATAGTAATGAGGGTGGTCAGGAGCAGACTCCCAGTGGCTTTGGTCTGGGGTTGCTTCTTTTCCAATGCCCCTTCAACGTCGTCCTCGTCGTCCAAACACACAGTAGAGACAGACCAAGCCGAAGGTGAATGCGCTCTAGCCGTTGTGCTGTTAGGACCATCTTCATTAAAATACAATGTCTCGGATGAGCTTCTGTAGAAATCATCCCCGACGCTGTCTGCTGGACCATCATCAAATTCTATATCGTCATCATCACAATAATAATGTGGGGATCTAGGTGCTTCGTTGGTGATACTATCGTCTTCCATAATTGCCTTCGCAGATGTAACTTCTTGTGAAATGCGGTGTTAATATTGGGGGGGGGATTATTTATAAGTAGTCACAATATTTTTGACCTAGTAACCTAAGAGTGATACTTTCTGGTATAGGTTTAAAATGTAAAAAGTGCCCGCGTATGTTGAAACATACAAATTTTGGAATTTGTAGAGATGTTTGCGATTTGTGTATGAAAGATAGATTTTTGAAACAAAAATGTTTAGTGTCATTTATAATTTTTTTATTTTTTATTATATATTTACACGTTTTTAACACGCTTTTATTAGCTTCACCTGTATGTTTGTGAGTTTGTTTGTTTGTAACCGGCTCTTTGGACTCGATTTTGACCCACTTTAAACGAACAGATTTAATTGAAACTTTTGTACACTTACGAAGAACCGGTAACAATACAATAATTTGATAAGTTTATATCATTATCCTGATCAGGATCGCCAGAATTAAATAATTTCCTCACGTATCCTCTGCGTGAGAGCAAGTGGCTTATTACTGTTAGTACATTTCGTGATTCTCAGTTCGTTCATTGGCCGAGCGGGCTAAGGCGCAAGTCTTAGTCGACGCGAAACGACGGACTCCTCGGGCGTGAGTTCAAATCCCGTCTATGGCTGAAAAAATATATTTTTTTTTCAGAAGTATCTGTTGGATCGTAATATGTTATAATATCAGCATCAATAAGCAATATAAATATAGTTTAAAAACTAATATAAAAACACGCATTCTAGCACATCAAACTAAAAAGTGAAAAATAAATATAGTTTAAAAAAACTAAAAAAACACGTTTTAAAGCACATCAAACTAAAAAGTGAAAAATAATTATTAATATAAACTGAAAACAATAATGAACGAAAAATACTAGTATTATTGTGAAAAAAAGCGTGGGGCGCTTTGTGCCATATTTTTCGTATATCGAGCAACCCACGCTTTTTTCACAATACTAGTATTTTTCGTTCATTATTGTTTTCAGTTTATATTAATAATTATTTTTCACTTTTTTAGTTTGATGTGCTTTAAAAGCGTGTTTTTTAGTTTTTTTTAAACTATATTTATTTTTAAAATTGACTTTTTTGAAATCACATTTAAAATCAAACAAATAACTTGAACTATTCTTTTTTTATTAAATTTATTTACATTATATATATATATATATATATGTATACATATATATATACATATATATATATATATATATATATATATATATATATATATATATATATATATATATATATATATATGATTAAATATGATTTGACGGAAACAACTACTCAGCGGGCAAATACCCCGACCTGCATTGAACTACTCCTTCAAATCATGATAGATCGATAGCCAATATCATTTGTCAATTCCTAACCAGACATAGATCGATTTCGAACTTATTTGTTCTCTTCAGTATGCCATAGGTTATGGAACAGACAAATGATAGTGGCCAACCTGCTAGTTATATACTAACTATGGTGAAGTGAATAGTGGTAGAGAGGTATGAAACTTCTCATATGGTCTGAATGCTACCATCCGACCGACATCCTCGATGTCTCTGTGGCGGATAGCGACTTGCATCACAGCAAGTACCGAGAGCGGCGACCCCTAGCCCAGGTGGACTATATGTATATATATATATATATATATATATATATATATATATATATATATATATATATATATATATATATATATATAGGTATATATATACATATATATATATATATATATATATATATATATAGATATATATATATATATATATATACATATAAATTAGCCAGAGGAATCCACCCCATCATCACTCTCATTTTCATTGTCCGTGGTCGGTGACGTCCAGTGGCTTTGGTCTGGGGTTGCTTCTTCTTCCGATGCCCCTTCAACGTCGTCCTCGTCGTCCAAACACACAGTAGAGACAGACCAAGCCGAAGGTGAATGCGCACTAGCCGTTGTGCTGTCAGGACCATCTTCATTAAAAGACAACGTCTCGGACGAACTTCTGTAGAAATCATCCCCGACGCTGTCTGCTGGACCATCATCAAATTCTATATCGTCATCATCATAATAATAATGTGGGGATCTAGGTGCTTCGTTGGTGGTACTATCGTCTTTCATAATTGCCTTCGCAGATGTAACTTCTTGTGAAATGCGGTGTTAATATTGGGGGGGGGGGATTATTTATAAGTAGTCACAAAATTTTTGACCTAGTAACCTAAGACGTTTGGTTAGCTACGATTGCATACTACAAATTTACCCGCTAGTTGGCGTCGGGGTAGTAAGTGGGGGTATGTTGCAGAGTGAAAGCTACAGAGCTAGTTTAAGAAACATCTAACAGTAAGTTCTTGTGAAGCTTCCCAGTATGTTAGTCGCGTTTAATTGAACGATCTTCAAACTTTTAAAATTTTCGCACCATATTCAAACTTTTAAAATTGTTCATAATGAGTGATAAATTATTCGCTTTGTTGGGATTATCTGGAGAAGCGCGAGACGCTCCAGTATCACCTATTATGGATCGGTTTGTGGAACTTCCACTTCTTAAATGGGATTCTACTACTGAGCGAAACGTAAGTGATATGGAAACGTTAAGTGCTAACCCCGCGATAGTTGGAAATAATGATATGCCAATATTGTGTATTAACGAGGATTTTTTGGAACAAAATAGATTTCGATGCGTTAATAAATATAGTGAATATCAAAATGGCGGCGTAACTTTTGAAGTTGTGGCGTCGAGTTCCAAGGCTGGTGTCGTGGAGCCCGAGGCCAATGTTTCACTAGGTACACAGCAAATACAGTTAGAAAACGGTGGCCGAACAAGTGGTGAGTGTGGTTCAAGCCCATAAGATGCAATTACCGCCTCTGAATGTTATTTTAATACCTTTACAACTAGTTGATAATTTCAAGAAAAATCAATTCTTCAGTATAAGTTGAAGGGCAAATAACTTCTGGTACGAATACTTGTAAAAGTTTAGATGTTTTTTGGGGTGAAAAATACTTTAGGTCAATGTTTTCTATTAACACATAATTAAGTTTATCGAATAAATTTAATTGGAGAATTGTTTAAATCTATCTATCATACTATTTAGTTTTATTTTATTTAACTGAAATTGAAAATTATTGTATTAATATTAATAAATTGGAAAGTATTATGACAAATAAGAACTAATATATAATTGAAAAAATTCAAATAAAACCTAATGGCTATAATTCGATTTAAAGATTTAAATAAAATACTCATAATTAGCTGTAAAACCGAATGTCCATAATTTGATTTAAAGATTTAAATAAAAAACTCATGATTAACTGAAAAAAAATCAAATAGAACATAGTGTCTAGAAAAAACGATGGTAATTATTTAACTTGTGATTTATGAGAGTTGATAAAAAATAATTTGATTTAAAGATTTATTATTAATCACTTCCTACACATTTTTTTAATTGTAGATGAAACGAAAAAATACTTTTGAACAAAAAACAATCACATAATCTCAAATTTTTTACAAGTACAATTTTAAAAGTACACTTTTAGCAAAACAAAAAAATTCATATCATTGTTTAGTGTAATGGATAGTTTGTAAATTAATAATAATATTAAGTTAATAATTAAACAATTAAATAAACATTAAACAATATTACTTTTTGCAAGAGTGTAAATGTAAATATATAAACAAAAAATTAGGAATATTTTTTTTCCATTTGAGCAACCATTTTGCAGATTAAAATTATTTTTTTGTTGAAAAAATATTTTTTGTTGGTTTCTGTCCCAAACACCTTTGAACTCACTTCAATGAAATCTTACACAAAAAGGTTTTTAAAGGTGCTAATTAAGAATATCTGATTAAATTTTTTTCTAAAAAAAAATCCTAATATAAATTTTTGGAAAATTCACCCATACGTTTGCCTCTATAAAGGCATGCTCAAATTTTACTACGTCGATAAGTTCGATTTGTGGCAGTGATCAACTACCCAAATTTCAAAAAGATCGCATTAGTAGTTTTTAGATACAAGAGTGGCTCCATGAAACCTGCAACACACTGCATATCTTTATGCTATTTTACATATTTTGTAGTTCTCGTTTCTCTTTTAAATTAGGTTATTTTCAATACAAAAATCTGTACTTATTTAAATTTGTATGCTTACCATTATGTTGATTTTTTAAAGTGTCCCACATATGAACATCATTGTCATCAGAGCCACATAACAGTATTCTACCACTAACAGATAAGCCACAAGATGTAAAACCACTATTAGGAGTGGGTGGTTTATACATTGCAACCTGTTGATCGCTTCTAATATCAAACAATCGAGCTGATTTATCTTCAGATCCTGTTACAAATGCATAACCACTTGGGTGAAACTGAAAATATATTTCCATTTATCCAAAATTTCGTCGTGCGAATGTATAGAAACGTAATTTCCATAAAAAAATCTTATAGAAATTTATATATAACCACAAATATTTGTTATTAAAAATAAGAAAATGACTTACAATATGTGCATATATATGATACGACATATGATATACACCAATGAAATCAGTATAAAAAATTTAAAAAAATATGATGAATGAATATAATAATTAATTTTAATATAAAAGTATAAAGGTACTATTATATTGCAAGGCAAATAGGTATTATTTCTTTATAATCTATTAAAATTTAAACAAAACACTGCAGGTTATACAACCCACTGTATCCCTAAATGTTACTTCGAGGTATCTTGTGCGCGAGGGGACTACACATTTAGAAACAACGAACACACAGTTAATATCCGAGTATGCTAATATGTTTAAAAAAAATCCCAGCTCCTCGACTGGGGATCGAGATGTGTGGGACTCCGGGATGAGAGATGTGTCCTCAGTGCTCGAACATGAAACCACACATATCTACTATTATTTTTTGCTTTGAAATTAGTGCAATAATTGGTAAAAAGTATAAGCTTTTAAATTTATCAATTTATCCCATCAGATGTATTGTTATCTTACTCAGATTAAGGAATATCTAAGAGACCAAAACACCATGCACAAGATTCATCGATGAGTTTAAAAACTACACCAATGCACCTCTAAATAACTAGGTATGAAAATTATATTAAGAACATAATCGAAAGTAAAATTAATGAAGATTAATAATACTGATGAGATATTTACTAAAGTAAAGAGATTACAAAAACCCCAAGGAACATCTTCCAAATGTTCAGTTATTTATTAGACCAACAAACATCTATTAGACAAATGCACAACCTAAGTCAGATACTGTAATCTGTTGCCCCCAATATAAAATTACCTAACATAAAAAAAAACGTGTGCAACATGAAAGAATTATTATTGGGTGCAATTATTGATCAAACATAATTTGAAAATTCTGAAATAAAAACAAAAGCTGTTGCTACATCCAAAAAAAGTACCCCGAGGAACAGCCCTTACTGTTTCTCTCAAGAATTAAAATAATGTAATGGGCCAAAAAAAAGTGTATCCATACTGATCAAACTTTAGCCAACTAAAAACGCTCTAAATTTCAAGCCATTCTAGAACTGAGACGGACATGTTGCCTGAACATATTTCTCTGCTTTGCACCCTGAATTTGAGCTCTCCGTCAAATACGCCTGCATTATCATTGGATTATTATTATTGCTATTTTTATTATACTTACACACACTGAGTTAACATCAGCCTCGTGACCAAAGAATGTTTGCTTAGGTTTTTCTTCTCGTATATCCCATAGTCTACAAGTTTTATCTACGCTTCCTGTTACAAAATTATTTCCATCAGGTGATAAACTAATTGAAACTACATCACCATTGTGAGCAATAAAATCTGATGTTTTTCTTCCAGTTTCCAAATCCCATTTACAACTAAAATTAGTGAGCCTAACTGTTAAATGGCCAGTGCAATGCATGGAATTTCTTTAAATTTTAAAATCATATGTAAGAAACTGCAATATATATACATATATATATATTTTTTTTTTTTTTTTTTTTATATATATATATATATATATATATATATATATATATATATATATATATATATATATATATATATATATATATATATATATATATATATATATATATATATATATATATATATATATATATATATATATATATATATATATATATATATATATATATATATATATGTTGTTTTTCAGGTTTTCGCGGGTGGTGAATGTTAAATTCGTTTTCCGGGTATACTCCCGCGTAGGTGATAGGCCCCGTGAGGGACCGTGTTGTCTGAACGACGTTTCGGCAGAATCTCATCTGCCATCTTCAGGTTCTAACCGTTAACTGCTTACTGCGGCTTCTGGTTACTCGAACTGAAAAATTTCTGCCGAAACGTCGTTCAGACAACCACGGTCCCTCTCGGGGCCTATCACCTACGCGGGAGTAACCCGGAAAACGAATTTAACATATATATATATATATATATATATATATATATATATATATATATATATATATATATATATATATATATATGTTAGATTACGGTTTGCGTAAACTTGTTTTTAAAAAATATTTATTTATTTAACATGGACTCAACGTTGAGTCTTGGTAAAAATACAATGAATTGAATTGAATATAATTTAATGTAACATGTCGAAAGTGAGTATAAGAACTGAGTTAACAAATGATATTAGTTTAATTTATAAGCTTGGAAGGCTGTACTTGGTCAGCATAAACAATGATTCCCAAGCTTATAACAAAGGAAATGCAAATTAAGCAGTTAACAATAAAATAAGCAGGAATTTGTTATCAGTCACGTAGTGAAATATGATATCCTGGGATAGTCTAGAATATAATCTAAGTTACTATACGGTGTCTGAAATATTATATAACAACTTCCCCCTTATAGAAAAGTTGGTGTTTATACAGCAACTTTTACAAAAATGTAAAACAGTGTAAAAGCATGAAATCTAACATTACATAATGTAAAATAGCAAAGCGTTAACATTGAGAATGGTTATAAAATGAAAATAAAATAATTAAATAATAAAATAATAAAATAATAAAATAATAAAATAATAAAAAGGTGACAAAATAATAAAATGAAAACATTTAAAATGCAGCACAAAAATGAAACAATATTCATTCACTGAATGTCTTTTGCATTAAGTTCAGATAGAAAAACACATTTAACAGTCTTTTTAAGTCAATGCGATTTCTTCGGTTTCTTCTTCATGGATACTGGGTCTTTTCCTCGGAGGTAGAATGCTGGAAAATCTCCTGGAGACCTTACTTGGTCGTGGTGGAGGTGGAGGTGATCCGGATGGGTTGACAAGAGCCAGCGTCCGACTCCTTTCTCTGCATTTGCAAAATACATAGAGAAGAATAAGGGCAATAATTAATGTTATGGTCAGATATGTGAACCATGAGATGTGTTTGGTCACAAAAGGTTCGTTGATAAGATCGTCTAAATTTTTGGAATATTGGTCTAATTTGTGTTTGGCAATTTCGAGGTTTTCGGTGTTCAGGTGGTTTAATTTTAATGATTTTAATTTGGGTAGTTGACTTTTGTATGGAAAGTTGTTGCAGCATTCATACGGAATTTGAATAGGATGGGTTTTATCTTTGACATCTAATATTTCCTTGGATTCGGCTTGAATCTTGGTAATGCCGATAAAGGCGTAACAACTAGGTTGTAATTTTATAATAGAATTCTTCGTGATGATTTCCGTTATTGAATTTCTCTTAGGGCAACTGATAGTAACGTGTAGAGGTTCTACATTAATAATTAGCCATGTGTTCTCCTGGAGTTTTTGAACATTATATCCTTGACTAATGATAAATGATGTTTGACAGTTTTCGGGTAGGCGATTGAGATGTTTGAACAGTCTTGCTTCACAAATTGCATTGGTGTCGATCGGATAAGCGAACAAGTTAGAGCATAATTTAGTTCCAATATAGAGTTGTTTGCATTCTTTCAGGTCCGGAATAGGTATAAACGTTAAAGAATCATCATTTCTCGCGATATATTTTTGAGAGGTTGACAGAATGTGGTGCAAACCAGTTCTATTATCCAAAATAGGGATAGGGTATAATTGATAGGTTGTGTAAGTTTGAGGATCTACTAAAGGTATCTTTAAGGCAAAAATTAAACTTGAATCTGTTTGAAAAGCTTGCAGTCCAATAATATCTAGGTACTGAGCAACTCTTGATAATTTTATTTGAAGTGGCAAGTTGTTCCTTTGCAAATTTTGTGAAATTTCTTGTAAAGAGCTTATTAAATCCTGAGGGGTAATTATAGAGGTATGAATGATTTTTAATCTTGCAAAAGTTATTGAATTTAGAACATCGTTTAAATGGTCCTCGATGTATAAATAGTTTGCCATTAATTGTTCACATATTTCGAGAAACTTTAGTTTTGTTTTAACTATTTGTATATCATGTTCGGTACGTAAGATCGCATCTTCGATATCTTTGATATCTTTATTAAATGTTTCCTCGTCAATTTGTAATTTTTGAATAGTTGAATTGAAATTTTTTATAACCGATGTTGTTACGGATATTTGATTTTTAATTAAGTTTTCTAGTTGATGCTCGTCGTTGTTTAGTTTATTAATACATTCGGAAGAGTATTGACCGTCTTCAGCATCTAAATTTCCGGTAATTGATTTAAATACTGTCCCGATTCCGTTTATAATTCCTCTTTTGTATCGTTTTGTATCAAGATAAACCTCGTCAAACTTAGATTGAATAGATTTAGAAATTTGTTTTAGAAGGCTAAGATGAGTCTTAACTTCGCTCATGAAAGTATTCATGTTATGATACGCAGGATCAAGGGTGTTTAGGATGGTGTCCAGGATTTTGTCGTTTTTGTCAGAAACTGTCTTTAGTTCGGATATATTCTTGTGAACTAATAGTGTCCACTTCTCGTTGGTCACAATTATTTCACATTTTTCGTGGTAGTAAATTCCAATGGTGTTATTTATTGGTGTAATTTTGTATTGGGAAACTGCTAGGGCTACTGATCCGAACAGCAGGAGTAACCTGAAAAAGGTTAATTTTCAAAATAGGGTTTCATTCGATCAAAATTTACTTTACAAGTTTGGTTAGTGTCTGGGTTAAGTAGAATAGCAGAATTTTGGAAAATTTCGATTATTTCGAAAGGACCGTTAAACTTGTTGTGTAGTTTATCTTTGATTTGTGATTCTTTGACGTAAACTTTATTGCCAATTTGGTAATCGGGTCGATTTTCGGGAATATTTTTGTCAAAGCGGACTTTTGCTTTTTCTTTTTGTAGTTGCGTTCTTTCGCGCGCTAGTTTATAATAATGGGATATTCTGTTATTAAGGTCTCTTATGTATTTAGTAATCAAGTCTTTCTGGTTATAAAGTTTTTCGGGTGGTCTGTTTGAGGTATGCCCGAAAATTAGCTCATACGGTGTAAATTCGTGTGTTTTATTGATCGAGTTGTTGTAAAAGATAACAGCATAAGGCAGTATAGTGAGTGGATGTTCGTTAGGGTTTTCTGTATTATGAACCCTTATCATTTCCGCTAACGTGGCGTGGAATCTTTCGAGTGAACCGTTCGATTGCGGGTGTCCTACGCTAGAATATGTCAGTTTTATGTCATATAGAGTACATAGGTCTCTGAGTAGGCTGTTGTCGAATTCACGGCCATAGTCACAGTGTACTCGTAATGGTGTGCCAAAATGTTGAAAATATAGCAATAAGGTATTGACAACTGATTTCGCCGTTTTGTCCTTTAAGGCGTATGCTTGAGTGAATTTTGTTAATTCATCTCGGACGGTTAAAGCGTAGTTTCTGTTCGGTGTTTCGAAAATATCAATATTTATACGTTCAAAAGGCGTTCGTGGGGTTTCTGTAATAACTAAAGGGTTGCTGAGATTTTTTGCGGCAGACTTTTGTCTTTTGACATGTTTCGCAATTTTTTATGTAGTTTTCAATGTCTTTGGTTAAACCTTGCCAATTATATTTTACTTTTATTCTCCGAATAGTTTCGTTTATCCCACGGTGTAAGTTATTTTTACCTGTGTGATTTTGGTCAATAATAATAGGAATTTGGTCATTATCTGGAGTTTTGACGATGTTTTGGCAAATTACTAGTTTTAAGTCTTTTTCCGCAAAGATAAATGATAGCATTTCCAATGTAGGTAAATCTAAATTATTTTCTACGTGATACGTACATGAAAGATCGAGATCATTTTGATGTTTGAATAAAGTATAAAATAATGTTTCGTTGACAGATTCTAGATCGAAAGGTAATGGGATGATAAAATATTTTCGATTTCTGACAGTCTTACTTGAAACTATGTTAATTTTAGCGTTACTAAAATCGGGATGTTCTTCGAAAATATCCTCGATTATTTTATAGTGAAAGTCTTCCAGTTTATGTTGTTGGAAGAACGTTATGATATTTTTGTTTTCCTTGTCTAATAATTGTTTATTAGAAAATTTGATTTTAGAATAATCGATTAGCGATTTTGTCTTGTACAAATTTACGAAAGTATTAAATTCTTGAAAAAATTGTTCGTCTGTGATTTTATCATCGGAATCTTCAGTGTCGGAATTCTGTTCGTCATCCGAATTAGCGGCTAAAATAGATGTTTGAAAGGTAACACAATCTTTAACATGGTTTAGTTTGATTCTAGATAACGCGTCGGCATTTTTGTTAATTTTACCTGGTTTGTATATGACTTCGTAGTCATATTCTTCCAGTTTTAAGCGCCAACGAGCTAGCCTGCTTCCTGGGTCCTTTATAGAGAACAGCCAGGTAAGTGGTCTGTGGTCAGTAACTAACGTGAATTTTCTGCCGAATAAATATGGTCTAAAGTGCTTAACTGACCAGACTATTGCTAAGAGCTCACGTTCAATTGTAGAGTACTTTGTTTCCGCACTGCATAACGTTCTGGACGCATATGCAATAGGTAGGTCCTTGCCTATAGGGCCCTGCGAGAGCACTGCACCTATCGCGAATGCGCTAGCATCCGTGGTTAGTATGAAAGTATCGTTAAAATTCGGGTATATTAGAATCGGTGTGGTTGTTAAGGCTTGTTTCAAATTTTCGAAGGAATTTGTACAGTCATTGTCGAAATTAAAGGGAATGTCTTTTTGCAGTAATTTTGTCAATGGTTTGGATATCTTAGAGAAATTTGGAATAAATCTCCTATAATAACCAGCTAGACCTAAGAATGATTGTATTTCTTTGGCATTTTTTGGCTGAGGAAAATTTTGAATAGCGTCAACTTTAATTGGGTTTGGCTTTACGCCATCTTTAGTGATGAGGTGACCAAGATAGGCGACTTCTTTGCGCAAGAATTCGCACTTGTCCGGTTGAATTTTTAGATTTGCTTTTCGTAAACGTTGAAATACTTCGGTTAAACGGGAGATATGTTCGTGAATGGTTGGTGAATAGATGATAATATCATCCATATAAACCAAACAGCGTTCATTCTGGATACCTAACAAAATGTTGTCCATCACTCTCTGAAATGTTGATGGGGCATTTTTAAGTCCGAATGGCATTCGCACAAATTCAAAATGACCATTTTCGACGGTGAAAGCAGTCTTTTGAATGTCTTCCGTATTTATCTCGATCTGGTGAAAACCAGATGCCAAATCTAGTGTCGTAAAATACTGGCATTTGCCAAGTTGATCTAGTAAGTCAGAAATATTTGGGAGTGGATATTTGTCGTCAACTGTCAGTTCGTTTAATTTTCTATAGTCTACCACGACTCGCCATTTTTGTTTTCCGGACGCGTCGAGTTTTTTTGGGACAACCCAAACTGGAGAAGACCAGGGCGAGATTGATGGTCGAATGATACCTTGGTCTAACATTTTAGAAACTTGTGTTTTGACTTCTTCTTTATGAATATGCGGATATCGGTATGATTTTGTAAAAACTGGCTTTGTATTATTTGTGTCAATCGAATGTTTTATTTCGTTCGTAAAACTCAAGTTATCTCCTTCTAGGTAGAAAATATCAGAAAAGTTTAAGCAAAGTTGAGTAATTAAATAACTCTCTTCGTCGTTAAGATGTTCTAAGCGTAGTTGTTTTCTAATTTCGAAATGTCTGTCTGTCTGTTGGGAATCGAGATTTTGGGAATTCAAATTAAATATTTCTCTAAATTTCTCAACAGGTTCTAGTTTAAGATTTGAAAGATCTATTATTTTAGGTATTGCATTAGGATTTATAACTGATGTTAAAAATTCTCCATTACTGTCAATTTTGACGAGAGCATTTGGCAAACGTACTTTGTCCGATTCCTGAGCTAACAGTATAGCATCAGTATTTCGTAAATTACATTTAAGTTTAAAAATCTTTTCTATACGCGGCTCAATAGATATTAAATTTTGGTTATTGGTATTATCTAAATTTTGATTTTCTGGATGGGGTTTTTGACATTGATTTTGCGTTACATTTTTACAACTAACAGGTAATTGTACGCACGAATCATCAGTAACCTTAAATAGCGGTACAGTTTTAAAGTTCGTTATTAGTTTTTTATTTTTTATATCTACCTGACATTCGTAGTGTTCTAAAAAATCTGCGCCTAACAGTCCATCAAAGTCTATATCTAAATTATGAACATAAACTTTATGTGGATTGCCTTCTGTAAATGGTATAAGTGCTGATTCACTTATTTTTACCTTTTGGTCCGTTATACCCTGTATTATTACATTTTCGGAAAATCTTTGTCGATAATTTTCGGCTGTTTTAGGTTTAAAAATAGAAATACCTGCACCGGTGTCTATTAAAATTTTAAATCTGTTTGTGATATCCTTTATATAATAAAGATTTTTTTGAGTTTACAGATAGTAATGAATTTACATGAATGTCTGTTCTGGGAAGTTTAAGTACGGGTTCAAGTCGTCTTGTAAGTTCATGGTTTGTATTTGTGTTTGTAAATCCGCAACTGGGTCTGAATCTTGGTTGGGAGGATTCGTTGGATGATCTAAGCCTTGGTAAAAATCCTGAGGATTAGCAGTATAATCCTCATAGTAAGTATCCTGAGAATTAGCAGTATAATTCCCATAGTTAGTATCCTGAGAATTAGCAATTCTCATAGTGAGTGTCCTGAGAATTAGCAGTATAATTCTCCTCATTTTGTTCAGGTTGAAAATTATTAAAATTACAAGTTTCATTTTGTACTTGATTATCAAAGGAATAATTTTCGTATTGATCAGTGTACTGGTTATCGTAAGTTGCGCAATTTAAATGATGGGTTTTTGGTTGATTATTGAAGCGATTAAAATTGGGGTTGTGCTGTATTACAGATTGTCTTTGTGGATTATAATTAGGATTCGGTCTTATGGCTGAAGTCCTATTCTGTTGAGAAGAGCTCGGTTGTTGATTTTGAAATTGATTTGGATATTGGTTTTGTGGAAATGTTCTTTGATAATGATTTGATTGTGCAAAATTTTGATAGTTTGAATTTCCTTGGAAATTTGGCCTATTGAAATTTTGAGAAGTTGAAGGTTGTTGTTGTTGTTGCCTTGTTCGGCATTCGTTTATAGTATGCCCATTTCTTTTGCAAAATGAACAGAATTTTTGAAAATTAATGTTTGGCCTTCTTACTTGACTTTGAATTGGATTTTTGGCAACGTTATTTTTTGGGAATTTTTGAGTTTCAAAATAAGATAGCTGTAATTCTCTTTTAATACGATTTATAGCGTCTAGCATATTTTTAGGATTTCCGGCACGAATAATTTTGCCTAGTGTTGGTTCTAAACCTGTGAGTAGAGTAGTTAGCGTCATTGTTTCAATTAGTTCGCTTTGCGCTTGTTTTTGCTCCGCAGTAAAATGTTGTTTTTGAATTGCAGCATGCATTTTCGCATTATGCGTTTGTAACCGTGCTATAAATGTTAACGCAGATTCGTTATGTATTTGATGAATCCGCTGTAAATCTTGAATGAGGGATGTCAGATCTCTCGAGTCGCCAAAATGAGACTCTAATAAGAATTTTATTTCTGCCCATGTAGCTGGGTTACGAGAGTTTACAATTTCGGCAGCTTTGCCACGCAATTTATTTTTTATATGTATGGTTAACAATAACTTTTGATCTCTAACAGCCATAGAGTGGGCGTAAATACATGAATTAAGAAAGGTTTGTAGAGCGATGGGGTTGCCATCGA
>JANEYF010000114.1:20000-152101 GCA_029963845.1 Rhamnusium bicolor
CTTAGTTACAAAAACGTAGGGCACAATACAATGCTCCAGTAGCGCCACGATACAGGGATAATACAAATATTTTAATCGAGTCTGGAATTTAAGGTATACTCGAACCATTTTATTACAACGAATGCGATCCAAATTAATTATTTCCTAAAACGGATCGTTACACAAAGAGTCAGTGTTACTGTTTTCTATAAGTTGTAATTAAAAAATGTTTTATGATTTTATAATAATAAAACGTTAAATTTTACTAACGAATTAAATACGCTATAACTAAAGAAACGCTAATATGTAACCTGGCAACACAACAGTACCATCTTCGGTTTCACTGGTTACGTGTGTTTTGAGAGTGGGTGACGTCTTAGGACTAAAATTCAAAACTTTATTTTTTATCCCGTTATTGGCTCTCAAAAAAAATTCGGAAAGATATAATGAGATTTTCAAATACTGTTAGATAACCAAATAAAAAAAATATTGTGGGAAATGCACATTGTACATTTGTACGTTGTTACTCCAGACTTCATGCATCGCGCCATATTTCCTCTACGCATAAGTTCTTTGCTCTCATAGTGCAGCAAATCATCCCGTAGCTCCCTGGTATTCTTGCATGTTGTTTCAATTATTATCATTGAAACTATCTGGTATTATTATTATCATCATCATCATCGCATCGTCATTCTCATCATTAGTCACTAATTATCAACGATTACACAGGCACACAAAAAAAACTCCGGATTTATATTCAGGGGTTCAAAATACATGGGGGTGTGGTAGTCATGTCTGCCGGACAGACAAGACTACCGTACCCCATATGTTTTGAGCCGCTGAATATAAATTCGGAGTGGGTTTTAACGAGTTAGCTCTTGGTTATTCCCTAACCTCAAAAAACGTCTAAAAATCATCAATATCGCATATTTTTTTGAGGTTTGGGAACAACCAAGAGCTAACTAGTTAAAACCAACTCCGGATTCATATTCGGGGGCTCAAAATACATGGGGATACGGTAGTCTTGTCTGCCGGACAGACAACTTTTTTTTGTGTGCCTATTATTATTAAAATAAATTCTTACATTTTCATATCACCAGATCCTGTAATAATTGATGTGTCATTTATAAATCGACATGAACTTAGAAATCCATCATAACCAGCTAATTCCCTAACCATTTTAGCTACTCCATTGGCATCTTTGTTATTTAAATCGTATACTGTGCACATATTGTCCATACCACCACATGCTAGAATGGAAAAAGTTAAACTTTATTTTATTTTTCATTTACGTGTGAAACAAAATTACATTATCACATTGTCACAACATAATATTTTAAAATAAAATCACTATAATAACTGAAACTTGTAACATGAGGTAAAGTACCGATCTCGAAATAAACCCCCAAAAAACGGGGGGAGCGGGTTTGGGGGGGGGCGGGGGGGTTTTTTTGGGAAAGGGGGATGGGGGGGTTAAGAAAAATTGAATAAATTCAATAATTACCCACATAATTTCCAGTGTCTGCAAAAGCTACACTCATTACCCATGCTGACCGTAAAGGTATAATTTGCATTTTATTTCCAGTGTAAGTATCCCAAATAATAAGTTTTCCATCAAGTGATCCTGTTACACAGTGACGACTGTCGCCACTATAATGAACTGAATTAACTTTGTTTAAATGTCCCTTCAATAATTTTTTTGTTGAAATCTTCACTTTTGGAGCAGGTGTCACGTCATCACAGACACTCTCAAAAGTTACATCTTCTTGTTTTTTTTGCTCTTCCTGAAAAATAGTCAGAATTAATTAAGTATTCTGTATCGCGCATATTTGTAAAATTGTTAAATTAACCTGTTGATGAATAGCACTGGGGAGTTATTTTTAATAATTTATTTAATGCCGGCCTATTTCCACTACCAAAGCCAATCACCGATGCAAGGAGACGAGCAGGAAATTTTGCCAAACTTCTTCTTTGTCAAAGAGTAAGGATATTTTACTTGTATAAGAGTAGATAAGGTATGAGAGTTCTTTGGCAAAATCCCATTTATTTCTTATGAAGGTTCATTTTGCAGAATTTCTTAAAAGCGGCCAGCTTAACTACAATCAAACTAATGGAAATATATATATATATGTCTATGGGATACTAAGAACGTTTATATGTAGTATATAAACGATCTTAATATCCGATAGACTTTTATTCGATTACTATTAGTTCGATTGTAGTTAACCTCCAGAAGAAATAACATGGGATATTGTCACGGAATTCTCACAGCTTAAATACTTCTAACATCTTATAGATAAAGGACCATCTCCGAAGAATGGTATATCAAACTACACGCCTAAGATCGCGCCAATATTCTTTGGCTTGACGATGACCTCGGATGGCAGGGGTCGGAAGTTTTACTTTCCTTTACCCCTAACGCATCGCTGTAGGCTTGGACCAACCTCGTAAGGGGCGGGCCTGCTCCACCGGCAACCCCGTCTGCTGATGCGAACAGTGTGGTCGTTTTGGCAGACCTCCCCCGGTCCTGGTTTGTTGGACCCAGCCGACTTGGGCCTTTCTCTTCTGGCGCTCTTCTTGTTTCTGGTTTCTTTCTTCGTCGGCTGTTGGCTCCCGGGAGCGTCGTCGTGTCGCGGGCAAGGCGACTGTTGCCGTCCTGCCTTGGGAATTTGTCGGGGAGTTTGGTGATCACATTCCTGCCGGTGTCTATCGGCAGTGGCGTGTGGGGAGGAGGAGCTATGTAGCTCAGGATCGCGCAAGGCCTAAGCGCTTCTTTAGCGCTTTGGGCCCGCTCGAAGGCTTAGGAGCGTGACACCGATCCGGCAGTCGGCCGGTTTTCGGTGCCCCGTGGTCGGTGAAGGATGATGGGTTACGTCATTGTCTCTTCGGAGTGGTCCATCTTCTCGGCTAGGCTGAAGAGGTTTCTGCCTCTGTTAGCCGTTGTCCAGGATCTGTAGCCTCGGTCTCTTGTACCGCGGAGCCTCTGCCGGATCATAATCGACGGCTCGTCTGATCAGAGGATTCGCATGGGTCTCCGCTTGTACGAAGATCTTCTTGGCTCGATCCTGGATGATCTTCGACACTGGGGTGTATTCCAGGTCTCTAAAGATGTCGGTGTTTCTCACAAACCATGGTGCATCCACAGCGCATCTCAGCGCCACGTTTTCCACGGCTTGTATCCTCTTCTTGTGCGATTTGGCGGCATACCCCCAGGCCACTGACGCATACGTCAGCTGCGGCCTGAGTATGGTCCTGAGTAGGAGTAGTTTGTTCCTCAGGTTGAATTGACTAGTTCTACCCACCATTGGGTAGAGTCTGGTCCTCACCGCTTTTGCCTTCCTGATCACTTCGTCGGTGTTATGTTTCCATGTCAGCCCTTTATCCAGCACGACACCTAGGTACTTGGCGGTGTCGGTCCACTGGATCGGTTGGCCGTTCATGGTAACATGTCCCGCCGGGATTTGAGTCCTCTTCTTCCTGAACAGGATCGCACTGCTTTTCTCTGCGTTGATCAGTACTTTCCATCTGTTGCACCATTCCTCCAGGCGGGATGCTGCTTCCTGGAGGTGATGAGTCATTTGCGCTGCCTGCCAGGATCTGGCGACTAGAGCTGTGTCGTCTGCGTAGAGTGCCAAGGCCGTTCCTGCTGTCCTTGGCAGATCTGAGGTGTATATGGTGAAAAGATGTGGCGAAAGTACTGTGCCCTGCGGTACTCCTGCTTCCATGGGTCTGTAGGTCGACAGCTCCCCGTCTACCGTCGCGCGAAGTTGCCTTCCCCGAAGGTATGACTTGGTCAGCTTGACGACTGCTGCCGGGTATCCTGCATCTATCAGTTTGGCTAGGAGTCCGGCATGCCAGACCCTATCAACGCCTTGGCGACGTCTAGTAGGATCGCTCCCGTGGACTGGTTCCTGTTGAAACCATCCACTGCATACTCCACCAGGCGGAGTATTTGCAGTTGGGTCGAGTGTCCTTTCTTGTAAGCAAACTGTTCGTCCTGTATGACTTGCAGTTCCTCGGAGTACTCTAGCAGTCTGACCAAGATTATCCTTTCGGCTACTTTGCTCATCGCCGGCAGTAAGCTGATGGGCCTGTAACTAGAGGGATGGATCGGATTCTTGCCTGGTTTGAGAATCAGGATGACATCCGCTCTCTTCCATCTGGCTGGGAAGTATCGGAACCTCAGGATGGCATTGATTATGTTGACCAAAGCCGCAACTCCCTTGCGTGGCAGCTTTTTTAGTGCCAGGTTTCCGATACCGTCGCTTCCGGGTGCCTTCCTGTTTTTGAGATGTCTCAGGATCCCTTTGACCTCCGGCGTCGCTGGTCTGAGTTGTTCGTCGTCTGGCGCGTGCGCCAGTCTTCGAACCCGTCTCTCAACAGCGTCCGTCCAGTCCTCGTCCTCGTCTGGGAGCTGATTTTCTCTACACTGCAGCTCCAGGCTGTCCGCAAATGCCTTGGCCTTTTGCTGCCTGGTGTAGACTACTCCGTTTGCTCCGTGGATCGGTGGCATTGGTTTCCTGAAGGTTCTCAGGGCCTTCTGGGTGTTCCGTAGGCTCCTGTTCTCCGGATTGAGCGACTCCAGATGGGTTTGCCATCTCATCTGACGGTGCGCTTCGAGGATCGTCTTGACTCTTCGGGATAGTTGGTTGTATTCCCGCTTATCCTCTCGGAGTCCGGTCCTCTGCGCTCGTCTTTTGGCATCTCGACGGTCCCTTATTAGTTGCTTCGTCTGCTCTGGCAGTGCGCCAGCCGGTGCTGCAACTCGTCGGACCGTCGTCTCTGTCGTGCTGGCTTGAAGGGCTGCTTTGATGTCGCGTTCTAACGCGAGTATCGCTGCCTCGATCTCTTCCTCGCTTTCGATTCTAGGGATGGGGGCATGTTTCTTTGCATTTCTGCTCGAAACTGCTCCCAGTCCGTCCTTCTTTTGATGAATGTATCTTCCTCGTCCACTTTGTCTCCCAGTTGGAGGAGTATTGGGTTGTGGTCCGAGGAGCCCTCATCCAAGGTTCGAAGCGTGAAGCCTATCCTCATGTTTTGCAACATGGCGATGTCTAGCACGTCAGGTCTGCCTATGCCCCCATAGTGCGTCGGTTACGCCTAAGATTACATAGCTTCTGTATTTTAAGTTGATATAAGTGATATACAAGTCGCTGGAAGACTGGGGATAGGCTGCTATGTTCCGCTGATCTAGTTGTTACTCATCGCGTTCAACACATGTAAAACCGTTACTACTCTCCCCCCACATTAATGAGTTAAAAATTGAGGATGTATTTATTTTACCATTAATTCTTTTGAACAAGATAAAATTTAACAGTTTTATGATTTTCACAAACTTTTATTTATATATTTTGTACAAAATATTCGGATGTGTAAAATACTGACATTACAATGGGTATAAATATAGGTTCAATACCAGATAGGGTATAAATATAGGTTCAATAAAGTAATAAAAATAACCGTAAAAATAATTTTGATTAAATTGTGATTGAATATGTTTGAAGGTATCGAGCAAAAAAGATACAAATGTATTATTCATATACATTAATAAAAATAATAAACAAATAAAATGATAACAAATGATAAATAAATAAAATTTATTAATAAAAATGTACTGATACAGTTAACCTCAGGGCAGGTTTTGGTGGGATTAGCTGAATTTTAAATAACTCCCAAGTTCGAACAACCCAAAACATTTATTTAGCTACAACTAATAATATACTTAAAAAGATCACACTGTCAAAGACTAACTCATTGACACTATAATGACACGAACAGATATTGTAAATATACGTAAAACAAAAATGGACAAGCACATTTATAACAACTCTTAGAGCCAGTATATCCACCTCCTGGTACAGTTACCGAACAGATAAATTTGAGACTAAAATTGTCAAACCAGTAAAATAATAGTTACTGTTAATCTATTTTTTCAGAACAGTTACTCCATATGAGAATATACTTCGCTATAATCAGTTTTTTGCAATAGTAGAGACATCATAATTAATATAAATCTATTTGGTAACTAACAACCACTACCAGAAGATGGATATACCAGGCCTTACACATTTTTACTGATAATGGCCAGGCACCAATAAGAAAATATTAAGCAATATTTTATTTACTCTTAGGTTCACTGTTAATTGCAGATAACTTGTTCTGGTTCTGCTCAGTATATCCATCTTCTGGTAGAGTGGCTGTTAGTTACCAAACAGATTTATATATTACGTCTCTACTTTTGCAAAAAACTGATCACAGCAAAGTATATTCTCATATGGAATAACTGTTCTGCAAAAAATATACCAATAGTAACTATTATTTTACTGTTTTAAACATTTTATTCTTAAATTATCTGTTGGGTAACTTTACCAGGAGGTGGATATACCGGCCCTTAGCAGTACTAAAATCAAGCGTCCGACGCGGTTACGACTATCAGTAATAATAATCCATAAAGCAAAAAAAAAATAATAAAGATAAGGGTTTTTTGGTAAATAGCAGAATGCATTTTTTTGTAATTGAGAAAGATGAACGCGCGAATTGATAGTCGTCAGCATATGCAACCCACAGTACTAAAATCTTGCCTATATAAGTAATATGTCAAAATTTTATATAGTAATTTATTGTTATGCATTCTTAACAATTTGTTGTTCTGTATTATGCATTTGAGGTTATAGTAATGTTGAAACTTTTGTTTTCCTACAAAAAGTAAATAGAAATATAGATTACAATTAAAGAAAGTTTAGTAATGGTGAATTAATAATTCACCATTCGATACCACAGTGCAATAGTGTAACAACTCAAAAAAATTGATTTTCTAGTTAGTCGGCCACTTTTATTACCATTTATCAACTTTATGTAATGCAATAAAGAAACAACTACTACTTCAAAATTTAGCCACTGGGCGGCATTAGTTACCATATTGCAGTGAACTGTTTTCTCATTTTCATACAGTAACAACTGTAGTTGTTACCCTTTTGCAAATCTTATAATAAATTCGTTTAATGCAAAACTGTAACAATCAAAGTTGTTACGGTTTTGCAACAGAACTTTTTAAAGTACATGATTTGTTACTGCAATACGTGTGGGTGTTTATGCGATTGTTTGTTGTGGAACAACATTAAAATGAATATACCACGGCGCTCTAATGAACCACGGACACAATATTTGCTGAGATGTGCCATTCAAAGCAAAATACAGGTAAGTAATATCTTTCTACAAACATTTCTTACACATGTTCATGACTTATAACCTCAAAAATGTTCATTAATATTAATAAATTTGACCTCTATGCATATAGCGTAATGTGCAGGTTGCTTTAATATTTTACAGTACCTAGTTTTAAATAAAACAGACTTTTATGGTTGGTACAATGATGAATGTTAATAATTCTCTAAACAGGGTGTCTAAATATTTTAGTTAAAATCGTAGGGCAGTCTCTATTCCTCAGAATATTATGCATTTTTACTCAAAATTATATCAATAAATTCATAGATGGTTCTTGACTTATAACATAGAGCGTGTTAATCTCGTTAATGGATTGGTAATATTTAAATCATGTACAGCATTTAATTAGGTACAATTTGGTACAATTTTTCTTATACGGCTTTATCTGTACAGTGTACACCTACATAGATAATGTCTAGACACGTTTGCTTATTTTATGTTTGTGGAACGTATGTTCAAAAAAAACACCATTAAATACTGAAGAGAATAAGCAGTAAGTAATTTAAAAAAATGCTATTTTCTAGCCATCTGTTCCGGAAAGTCAAATCGATATCAGGCCACCAGAACATTCCGATTTTCAAGAAGCATGTACATCAAATGGATATTCCACGGTAAGCTCAACTTTTAGTTTAATTTAACAATTTTATTTCATAATGAGATAAGCGACAAAATGAAAATAATTATTGTTATAGACAGCTGTTTCACAAAATGCAGTGGATGGTAAGCTACCGGAACATTATTTTTCTCCTGAAGCTGGTTCATCAAAAAATGGAACGTCCACGGTAAGCTGCCACCTTTAATTTTGATTAAAATATTTATCTAAGATATTTTTAATTATCTGGCACAGGAAAATGATCCTCATGAATTACACGAACTTCATACGCGTGACGTTCCATCTACTTCACACGATCCCTCAACAAACCTTTATATCGTAAGTTTAAAACTTTACTACTATCAAAGCACTTGGTTGCAATATTTTTTTTACAGTCACCTGACAATGAAGGAGAAGATATAGACCTCGATAGTGATGATAGCATTCTAGATAAAAATTACAGTCCTTCCGAAGAACAGAATAGCAGTGAAATAAGAGGAGGGACATGAGAATGACAGCAACGAACTAAATGTCCCTAAACTATCGCGCAAACGGAAAATGCTGACAAGAAAACGATTTAAGGATCCTCAGTTATGGGAAAGAAACCAAAGAAAATTGTATCGCAATTTGGGTCAAGAGTATACAAACTCTAAGGGAAAAAAGGTTTCCTCTCGAAAAATGAAACCAGTTTGTTCAGCAAAATGCCGACTGAAGTGTTTTTCGAAAATAACCGAAAACAAACGACAAGAAATGTTTGACTACTATTGGCAAATTGGTAGTATAGATTCTCAAAGAACTTTCATAAATTCTTGCATGTCCGAGATAACACCTATGTACCGGAACACCAAACCGGGAAGCACACGTTCTAAGAATTTTAGATACACCTTTCAAATTGATAATAGCCCCCTTCAGGTGTGTAAAACTTTCTTTAAGAACACTTTGGGCATAAACAATCGTGTCATATTAACAACAACTAAAAAGAAAGATGAAAATGGAATGATTACGAGTGACCAGCGGGGAAAACACAACAAACAAAGAAAAATATCTAATGTTGTAAAAAATGATATTTTGGAACATATCAGATTGTTTCCGTCTATTGAGTCACACTACTGCCGTTCTCGTATGAATAAAACTTATTTGGACGGTAGTTTGAACATCAAAATCATGTACAAATTGTATATAGAATATTGCAACTCAAACAACAAACCATTTGCTAAGCATGGAGTTTATGCGCACATTTTAAACATTGAGACAAACGTGGGATTTCATGTTCCAAAAAAGGACCAGTGTTCCTTGTGCGAGAACTACAAGAATGCCAACGATGAAACGAAAGATAGTCTTAAAGAGAAATTTGAGAGTCATCTTAAAGAAAAGTAGTTAAGTAGGGACGAAAAAACAAAAGATATTGAATGTGACACCACTGAAGTATATTGTTTTGACCTACAATCTGTGTTACCCACACCATCTGGCGACGTTAACTCATTTTATTATAAGAGAAAACTAGCCACTTTCAACTTCACCATATTCGACTTGAAAAACAAACAAGGTTCTTGTTTTTTATGGCATGAGGCTATAGCCAAAAAGGAGCTAATGAGATTGCTAGTTGTCTATATAGATTCATTGGTGGACACCAACAAGAAAATTTAATTTTTTATTCAGATAATTGCGTGGGGCAAAATAAAAACAAGTTTTTATTCGGTATGTATCTCTACGCTGTCCAAAAATTTGAAGCAATAAGAACCATAACACACAAATTTTTAATTGTTGGCCATACGCAGAATGAGGGGGATAGTATGCATGCAACCATTGAAAGAGAAAAAAAAGGGTTCTTAAAAGTGGCCCAATATACGTTCCTTCTCAATGGTGCATGGTAATACGCAATGCCAAAAAGCAAGCTCCCCCCTTATTCTGTAGACGAAATTTCGACCAACGATATTTTAGATTTTAAAAACTTGGTTCAAAATATTGGAAATAATTTCACACTGAATGACGAAAAGGAAAAGGTCAGCTGGAAAGATGTTAAAATAGTAAGAGTTCAGAAAGATCATCCATTTACTATATTTTACAAAATGTCTTATGGGCAGCTAGAGTACAAAAAGATCATTGTTAGGAAAAGTTTGAGGACAAATTTTATTTCCGCTATAGGTGACCTAAAACTTTCCAAGGCTTATTCTAAGCCTCCAACTATTTCCCTAGGAAAGAAACAACATTTGCTGGAAATGTGCAAGGAAAATGCAATCAAAGAAGTTTACTGGCCTTTCTACAACAACCTTCAAGCATCAAACATTTCTGAACATGAATCTTCTGATGAAGATGTTTAATCTTTTCATCTGTGTCTAAAACAACCGTCAATAATGTTGTTTAATAATTTCTAAGAATACTTAGAATTGTTGTTAATTTACGATTATTTATGTTGTTTCTTACTAAATGAATGACGTAGTTTGTATTATTTTTATTTCCAATAAAGGAATTGCCTCATATTGAACAATTTTTTTCTTAGTCCTTTAATATTTGTCAAGTTTATTTTATTTATTTCTCATGCAATACAGTAACAAGTCGATTCAAACTCTTTTTTTTGTCGGAACCTGTTACCACCTACTTGTTATAACTAAATCATCTGAAAATAAGTATAATCAGGAAATGCTAATTTTAATTTGGATTAAATTGCTATAAGAATAGGTACACTGTGTAACTTATTGTCCTTGAACAAATCTTTAAATGCGTTTTGCCGTAAATCATTGTTTTTGAGTTAGTACTATGTTGTACTGTGGTATCGCATTACTAAACCAAAACCAAGAAGTGATGAGAATTCAATGTCCTCCACATGACGAGGCTTCAGTTCGAAACGGGAGCGTGCCTGTTTGGTTTTGGCGGGGCAAGAAGAATATGCTGCATTAATTAAAACTTTTTTCAAACGACGTTTTTCAAAATTTATGGGTACCTATATGTATAATTTCTTAATTTTACTACAAATCTAATTTAATAATTTTTTTGAATTTT
The DNA here is from genome assembly GCA_029963845.1 of Rhamnusium bicolor. NCBI lineage: Eukaryota > Metazoa > Arthropoda > Insecta > Coleoptera > Cerambycidae > Rhamnusium > Rhamnusium bicolor. Next base: position 30,796 of record JANEYF010000114.1, read on the forward strand.
CATTCAGTATAGAAAAAAAGATATCCTTATTTCTTGGCAACAAACAAACTGAATTAAACTTATTGCATTTATTGCAACCATTCTTAAATTTTTGCCTTTCTTCATGATTCTTGTGGCATTGCTTCATTTTTTTGATTATGATATGGGACATTGTCCATGACGACGACAGACTCTGGCTCCAGACTTTCAATAATGCGTCCAAATCATTTTTCAAACACGTCTGATAATTCAGTTCTTCGTGGTAATCTCTAGTCTTCTTGGATTGAAATTCACCATTCGCCAAAAATCTATCACCTTCTATGTGTCACTATATCAAAAACCGCTGTTTGTCGTGCATTTTTGACATTTCCATCCTGCTATACTTTTGTCACTGTTTGTCTCTTGTTGGCCCATGTTTCATCCATATAATAAATTTTTCTTCCTTGTTTTCGAAACTTCAATTTTTCTGAGATAATTTCTCTATACTATTATTCCATTTCATTCAATGAGAATGTTCTTTCTGTCTATTTTTCCATATTTAAATTTCATGTGTAAAATTTTTCTTAACGTTTTCTTATACATTTTAGAGATACTCACTCAGTACTCACCCACACTGACAGCATTCATTCTTTTTTGTAACGTGCCAACGTTCATTTTTTTACGAAAACTATGGACAGTTCGTCATATAGCATATTTAATATTGTCACGCAGAAGGATATACCATCATAGTAAATCGCATAAATGAATAATTTTGAGAATCTTTTTATTAGTACACACAGTATATTAATTAATATTAAAATATTTAGTTTCAACATGCGATATGTAGAGCATTTCACAATGATAAACAAAGTTGCTGGAACAGCGTAAATTATAACAATGACCTGAAACAAAGTAAGTTTCCTAATGCTGACTAAGGGAAACTGAAGGCGAGTCCAAGAATTAAAGTAGAAATGGTAGGCAGTTGCTTTTTAGGTTTTCTCGGGGTCGAACGGGTGTCTTGGGTGTGACACGTCTCCCGCCCAGGGAGATGGCCTGGCCGGGGGGTAGTGAATTGTAGTTGTGGGTTGTTAGGAGTAAGTATGGTTTGTTCTTTATAATCGTTAATAAATTGTATTCTAAATTGTATATCTTACCACTGTCTTATTTTGTTCCCCTTCACTTATCAACCAAGAGTGATGATGATACCTCTCCCTTGCCAAGCGAGTAACATTTTAATATTTCATTCTAAATTAACGTATGGAGCGATGGGGTGGTCGACTCCAGCGTGGCGTACGGTGGAGGCTCCGCAGAGGGTGGCCAAAGCTGATACGCGGCATTTGGAGGTGACATCAACCCCTGCGTGTCATACGTAAAGTTGCATACGTGACATGCTATACGCCATACGTGACAATATCTTCATCAATTTCTATTTCTTTTTTCGGCCTCTTCTTGTTTTTGCCACTTGTACTTCTCCATGTATTTTTTTTCTCTCAAAATTTTGTAAATGTTTGATTTTGGCATACCTGTATAATTCGAACACGACATCTATTAACTCATCTTTTGATGGCGGATGATCCCTTGCTAGACACACGCACTAATTTTTTTTCTCATTTATCGATCGAGAAGTCGACCTTTCTGCCCTTCTGAACAAGGATGGTCCTGGAATATCATCGTTTGGAAAAACGAATTCACTATAAAATCGCTAAAACACACTCTCGATAAGGTTATAATCTATGACAATATAAATTTCACTCACTAATTCACATTCAACACAATACATATAATATATCAGTCACAGAAAAACTGTCGCCTATAAATAAATACAGCATAAACTAGCACAATCACTAAAATTTATTGTTAATGAGAAATATATATATATATATATATATATATATATATATATATATATATATATATATATATATATATATATATATATATATATATATATATATATATATTTATTATATATATATATATATATATATATATATATATATATATATATATATATATATATATATATATATATATATATATATATATATATATATATATATATATATAATATATATATTATATATATATATATATATATATATATATATTTTTTTTTTTTTTTTTATTATATATATATATATATTTTCATAGACTATGATTATTTTAAACAAATTATATAAAAGGAATTTCCCGGGGCGGAAATTTTTACCCAGAATTAAACCCCCCCATATCCTTGGGGAGATCCAAAAAAAAATAAATAAAACCAAAGAAAAAAAATAGAACGACATCACCCAACAATACCCCCCCAACAAAATAAAGACAAATAGTCAGAATACGCGTGAAAGATGCAGAGTTGCCACATATTTTAAAAATAACAACATGAGACAGTTGTTATTACTCGTATTTATTACTATTTATTTCATGCCGTATTCCCTTTGGTGTAATTGCTGGCCTACCACAATACGATAGTGCACTTTAACATTCCTTCCTTAACCATAAGCATAAATAATGTTCAGATATAGTATTGTTGAAATATGCTGAAAGACATAGGAAATTTGATATAACACAATTTTATTCGGATCTGACATTGAGCGCTATGATCTCTGATTGCTCTCTGCGGAACTAATTCTTTGACATACTGTTTACATTGCGTTATATGGGATTCACGAATTTCTTAATAAAATCTGGATCTCCAATAAGGGCTACCGTTTTTAGGCTCACCAATTGGCGCCATCAGTGAGTAAGGTAGTTGTCAAAAGTTATTGTTTGGCGTGGAACAAGTTTATAGGGTTTTATTATAATTATTTCGTACACCAGTAAATAAAAAAACTTGTTATTATGCCTCAGTGTTGTGCAGTCCCATTTTGTTTGGAAACGAAAGGCGGACATATGTTTCCGACGGACAAAACTCGCCTAAAATAGTGGTTGGTAGCGATTCACAGGGATAACTTTACTCCTTCGAAACATTCGCCTGTTTGTAAGAAACATTTTAATCCTGACGATTAAGTATGCGTTACCAAAGGAGCCTACTACAGAAAATCGTAAGTAATAATCATGTACATTCGTTGTTTTTATCATGCTCATGCTTGATATAACCTAACCTTAATGACATAAGACACCTCTGAATTAGCTGTTCTTTAAGCCCGCTTAATTTTACACCTCTTTTTCTTAGCTCTGCTTTTAAAACACTTACATTCATTGACCCGTACGGTATATCTCCATATTTCACCAGAAGTATCACAATTTTTATAAAAATCACTAAAAACCCGAGTTAAAAAGCCATAATAAACATTAACGTTCAGTGACATTTGATATTTCTGAACCTTGCCTTACACTAGCGCCTCGTGGTGAATTCAAGCGCGGTAACCCTCATTGGTATCAAGGTCCGTAAAGAAGTAGGTTACCTCTTTACTTTTGACCAATAGAATTAATGGCGGGAATACGTCATTTTTAAGTATGCCTGATTTGAAATAAATACATTGGTATGCTTTCGTTTAGAACTTTAAAGTTTATGAATTAGGTTAATTTTATATACTTATGTTTATTATTTAATTTAACATGTGTTTTAATAATCAAAAGAACACTATAAATGACTGATAATGAAAATAACTGAGGAATAGAAATACTAATTATTGAATAAACTGACGTACATTTATTTTCTTGTCGTTCTATGTTTTGTGTATGATTAAAATAAAACTACTATTCTCATTAAATTTTATGTTGTCAATTATAAATTATCACCAAATATAACCATGTTCTTTAACAAATCTTCACAGGTTACAACATTTACTCCTCACTTGATCTCTGGAAAGGCAGACACGATTTTAATAAATTTTGCATATAATTTTGAGCAAAGACGAAAATACAAAATTACATTTATACAAGGTGATTTAAGAATGCCGACTAACAGTTTGAAAATGTTATAATTTATAATATTTCTGGCATGTTTCAGTTCATGAATTATGACTTCCGATAAAACGGGGATTTTCACATGTTATAGCTAATATACACAGAATGATCCTTAAATACATGCTTCGAAAAAATTCTGGAAATGATTCCCAAACCTATATTACGACGAAAAGCTCAAATGACGTTTTGTCAATAAATTTATTTCGCAGATACAGTTGATTTAAAAAAAACGCTCTAAATGTTACAATAGAGAAGTCTCTAAAAGTACTCATTATGCACAGCAAATTTGATCAAATATCTTCAAGCATTTCAGAGATCTTCAACAGTTTTTTTTTTAAATCAACACTATTTCCGAAACAAAGCAGTTATGGGCAAAATTTCATTTAGCTTTTCATCTCAAAATAGGACAGTGGCTTAATAGTCAAAGGTGAGAAAAAAACCTTATAAGATTCCATAAATAATTAACTTAGACATCTCAAAATATACAGGTTCAGGAATCATTTCCTGAATTTTCTCTATGTACTTATAAGGATCACCTTGTCCTGTAACCAAGTACTGATTTCAGTTTTGTAAAAACCCATAGTCCTTTATAAATATTATGTAAGAGAATGAAAGGGGAAAACTAAATGGACCTATCCTATTTCAACAATTAAATATTTAGGAAATATTACCAAAATAACTTGTATACCAATATATAAAATAGCTAAATAGTTTAGAAATCAACATATTATACTTATTCTTCTTCTGATTGACTAGTAACAAATTTTAATAAGTAGTTTATCTAGTAGTTAAATAAATGATTTTAGTTATATCCCAGTAAAATGCGGAAATGATTATTAAAACTTCATATTTAAAATATTTTATTAACAGTAAGGTATTTTACATTAAGACAAATGAAAAACAAATATATAAATAAATCAATCTTTTTAATACATTGACTGCCATAACTCGGTCTAGTGTCCTATTTGTACAGTATAAACCACCATTTCGGTCTATCAGACCGAGTCACGTCTTCGAGATGCTGATGCTAGCTACGCGGTCTGGCATACTTTTACCCACATTTCTTTTACTCTTGAATATGATTGTCCTTCATATTGTTTAATAAGTTTTTGCAACTCGAATTTTTCTTTATTTAAACTTGTTTTTCGTTTTCTTGGATTTTTTTAAATTCTTCATTCTCTAGCAAGAATACATTATAATTACATAGTAATTCTTCATATGCATCTTCTTGGTGATTTTCTTTACTTGTGGATGGAATGTTTTCCACATTTCCTATAGATAATAATGGACTTAAAATTTGTTTAACGATCTCTTTGCGTTCTCTAGTTTTAACACGTTCACCTCTTGCAGTTGGGCTGGACATTTTTGTCAAAGTTTCAGGCAACAAATTAAGTGATGAAATAACTAAAACATAATTTCTGCGATATTCGGCATCATCATCATCAGTACGGACTTGATAATCGTTAGGTCCTGATTTATTCAGCACAATTGCTGGTTTCCAGTTACGAACTCCTTTTTGAATAATCACTCTCTCATTTGGTTTCAAATCCGATAGTTTCTTCGCACCCCTATCATGGTGATAAGCTTGTTTTACTTGCCTTTGTTTTAATTTTTCTTTGGCACCACCTCCTAGGTACTTCGGTTTGAGTGTTTTCTTTAGAACAGGAAGAGTTGTACGAAGCTTCCTCCCCATCAACAAATCAGAAGGTGCAGGTAGGTCTTGTTTGGGTGTAACGTTGTAGTTTAAGATAGACAGAAACGGGTCTTCACCATCTTTTGTAGCCTTGACTAGCAACCCTTTCACTGTTTGAATAGCCCTTTCCACCATGCCATTGGAACGTGGATAGTATGGACTAGATGTTGTCAACTTAATTTTATATTTTTCAGCAAAATTGGTAAAAGCAGCGGAGTCGAATGGTGGTCCATTGTCTGAGAATATTTCTAACGGTAGACCGTACATCGAAAAAATATGTTTTAATGTAGAAATCACACTTTCAGCTGTCTTGTCATGTAGTTTATTAATAACAACAAATTTACTAAAATAGTCAACTACGACTAAAAAATTTAATTTACCAAAAGACTTAAAATCAATACCTATTTTTTCTCAAGGTATATCAGGTACTTTGTGTGGTTTAAACTGTCCCTTTTCATTGCTCCTAGCATATTCTTGACAAATACGACAACTGAGAACTCTTTTTTCAATGTCTTCGTTAATACCGGTCCAGTAAATGCTTTCTTGAGCCAATTTCTTAGTGGAGACTACGCCTTGATGTGCTTTGTGCATTAACTCTAAGAATTCATGTTGTAGGCTTAAAGGAATAATAAGTCTTTTTTGGTAAAATAGGACATTTTGATGTAGGTAAACTTCATTTCTAATGTACCAATATTTTTTTAGTTCTGGTGGTACGTTATTTTTATGTCGAGGCCAGCTTTGGAGACTATAATATTTTAATTTTTGACATACAGGATCATTGTTTAAAGCATGAACAAGTCGTTGTTCATTTTCAGGAGATGTTGCTATAACGGAGTGTACCAACAGCTGATTGTCCAAATAATCGGTGTTAATAATGCTAGAATTTGGGTCTCTGCTTAGTGCATCGGCCACATGCATCTGCTTGCCTGGGACGTAAACTAGATGGAATTGATATCTCAAAAGTCTTATTGCTAAGCGTTGGATTCTAGGCGAAAGTTCATCTAGAGGTTTTTTAAGTAAGCCCAAAAGTGGTCTGTGATCTGTTTCAATTGTAAACACGCTTCCATAGAGGAAAAAATGAAATCTCTCCCAGCCATAGACCAAAGCCAATAATTCTTTTTCAATATGGTTATATCGCTGTTGTGTTGGTGTAAGAGATACTGAAGCGTACTCTATAGGATGATTTTCTTGTGATATAAAAGCACCTATGCCCCAGGGGCTAGCGTCCACAGACACCGTCGCGTCGTTCCTTTTGAAGAATCAAAGCATGAAAGAACAGGTGTATTCATCACTAATTGTTTTAAGTGGTTAAAGCATTTTTCTTCATTTTCCGTCCATAACCAGTCCACTTTGTTACTGAGAAGTTTCCTCAAGGTACTTGTTTCGTTTGATAAGTTTGGGACAAATTTTGTTAAGTACACAATCATGCCCAGGAAACGTTGCAAGTCTTTTTTATTTTTTAGTGAAGACATTTCATTTATGGCTCGAGTCTTTTCTTCATCTGGAGTGATACCCGAATTACTAATTATATGATCAAGATATTTCACACGTCACGCAAAATTTAGATTTTTGCAAATTTAAGGTAAGTCCATTTTACGATATTTTTGTAAGAACATTGTCTAGGTTTGTGTTATGTTCTTCTAGAGTACTGCCAAACACTAAAATGTCATCAAAATAGGCGATTACCCAGCACACACCCTCCAAAGTCTCATGGATAAATCTCTGAAAGAGCTCTGGTGCTGAAGAGACACCATATGGTAACCGTAGGTAACGAAACCTTCCCCACTTCGTTCCGATAGTACAGAGTTTTGACGCTTCATTATCTAAAGATATTTGTAAAAAAGCCTGCGAAGCGTCAAGTAATGAGAAGTATCTTGTTTCACTCAGTTCACTAAAGAGAGAGTCTATTGTTGGAATTTGGAAGATTTCACGTTTTATATATACGTTTAATTGTCTAGGGTCCATATATACACGTATGTATGTCCCCATTTGATTTGGGTGCTATTACAATTGGATGAACCCAATCAGTTGGTTCCTTAACCGGAATGATAATATTCTCTGCAACCATTTCATCAAGCTTTTGTTTTACCCTGTTTTTCAAAGCCAAAGGGATTTTCCTCGCAGCACTTATATGTGGTATAGCATCATCATTATTTTGTATGTTTTGTTTCTTTACCAATACCTGAAAACACTGCTTTTTGTTTTTCTATAATGTCCTGAACAGATAAAGAGTTTTTTAAATTAATGTCTATCATTTTCACACATTTTTTCTGTGTTTTCTCCGGATTTATTACTTTTAATTCACTCGCGGCTTGAAGTCCTAAAATAGAAGAAGCATTTTTAGATTTCAACACATAAAACAAGAATTTAACGCTATGTATGTTGAACGAACAATTTAGAGAAATTTTTCCACAAACTTCTATTTTATGTCCAGTATAAGATGAAAGAATCGTAGCTGTTTTGGTCAGTTCATTATCACTTAGTTCAAGTTGTTCAAAATCAGTATAGTTGAGAATGTTCACTTGGCTGCCAGTATCAATTTTTAAATCAATTCTCGCTTTTGATACAGATATTGTTTCATACCATTCTATCGAGTTCACAATAGAGTCAATAATTGTCCAGACAACATGATTTTCATTATCACTATCATAATTATCATCATTATGTTTACTGCTTTCATCACAGTTTTCATCTATTTCATGAACAAATTTACTTTTACAGAATTTTCGATAATGTCCCCGTTTTTTTGCAACGACTGCAACATCGATTACTAGCTAGACATTTGTCCGGATCATGCACTAACCCGCAGTTATTACAGTTATTATCTTTTCTGCTGCCTGCATATGCATTTTTACCTTGATAGAATTGATTTCCATAAGATTGTCCTGAGGCTGGTCCTGTATTTAGTTTACGTTGCACAATGGGGCCTAGGACGTCAAAAGTTGGCAGAAATTCGAAATTTCGAAAAACGCTGTATCCGATTTTTATTATGTGTAGGTAATACCCAATGAGTCTGCGCATCTATAGGTATTTTATTATCACTAGAAATTGTGAACTACCTGCGATACACCGGTCTAAACTTGTGCTTCCTACGCGTTGTTAATAGACGGATTATAGAGAATTTAATAATACTGTTTGTTTTTATTTGCTTATTTCTCGGTGGATTTTAAAGTAATTTTTATTTTACCAGGACGTCATTACCCAGTGGTAAGTCTAACAATTTTTATAATATGTAACATTCTATTCACACACGAATATAGTAATGATTTTTTTATTGAAGCTATTTTTATATAGAAAATCAAGATGTATGATTTAGGAACCTTAGCGTTTTAGTTTAGTTCTCAATGTTTCGGAATTATACTTTTAGTCATTAATGTTAGCTAATAAGATGATCTTTTAGGGATATGGTTAGAAACTTGCGCATGTTTGCGCCAATTTGAACTAGCTTAAGATAAATATGAGTTATTTTTAAATCTTCTTTATGTATATACGAGTTTATATTTTTAAATTTATTCATTTCAGTATCGAGCTCTGATGAACTTTTTCTGACAAACACATTCCTTACTTGCGTAGAAAAGTTTTTGTTTTTATAAAAGATTTTGAGAAGTAGGTACGGTGTAATATACACAGCGAAAGATTTCTATTTAGTAACTACGCATGGTTTGAAACATCTATAAGTTTTCCCAATTACCCTCCAACAAAAAAGGGAATTATTGAGAGACCTAAAATGTGTTTTTCTAAGATATCTGAGAGAGAACAAAGCGTCAAAACATACAACATACAATAATTGAAAGACCCCATGTTTACAGGGCAACAGACATTGTCTATTGCCCTGTAAACGCGGGGTTTTCAATTGCAGCTACTGGCTTCCTGTCGATGGTGTTCGTTTGTGTCGTTTATGTCTTTTTGCAATCCTGAACGGCATTGCGGCTTCTAGATTCAAATCCGTATGATCTTTCTTGATGGTGTTTTTTAAAAATTATATCTTTGAGTTCACACCCCATGATCGATTTTGGGCCTCCGGATTCCCAACTAATAGGTAAAACATCCAGGTCTGGCGAATTGACCAATTACTTACAGTGCAACGTTTGCGCGTGGGCATTAACCTAAGTTGAGGAGAGGGACATTTTTATCATCTATAAATAACCATTTTATGAAAACTAATAAGAACTTAACGTTATCGTCAGCTATAAAAAGGCATTGTTTGTCGCCCTGTAAACATGGGGTCTTTCAATTGAAGCCATAAATGAGCGACTGGCTTCTATCAGTGTTCTCTGTTTGGGTCGTTTTGCCTAAGTTGTGTCTATTTTTTCAACTTTGCTACGCCACGCTGATGAGAATCAACAAGTCCGAAACACGTGTCCACGGTATGCATCCTTTATGCGGGTCTCACATTTGATATAACATCCGTCTTGAGATATACTGTATACGCCCCACTGCGCGTCATATTAGGACTGTCATTTTGATTTTTTTATTTTTGACATCAGATTCGGCATCAACGATTCCAAAAACCCATAACTATCCATTTCCATGGAAATACATCGAGGCCTTGAGTTTATGCCAAATTTTGATGTGGTTTGCCCCACGGCGCGCCGTGCTGATGAGGACCAACAACTTCGAAACGCGTGTCCACGGTATACATTCTTTATGCGGGCCTCACTCGTGTTATATAACATCCGTCCTGAGATATACATATATGTATATAGGCCCCACTGCGTGTCATATTATGACTGCCATTTTGAATTTTGTATTTCTGATATCAGATTCAGCATCAGCGACTCCAAACATTCCAAAGCACCCATTTTGATGAAAATTCAACGAAGCCTTGAATTTATGTCAACTTTTGATATAGTTTGCCCCACTGTGCGTTGGTTGAAATTTTTATAATTCCCGCTCCGCCTGTCAACCGCGTGCACAGAAATACTTTGATCTTTGCAAATTTCCTTCTGCGTGATTACACTGCTTTCCATTGAGCGACAAATCTGTATCGCCTCAGGTAACTTTAAATCCGAATGCCGCAGTAGGTTTTCTTGGATACGAGAGTCTCGAATTCCTAAGACAAGTTTATCTCGAATTAAAACATCTTTTTCCTTAAAATCACAGGTGGATGCCAGCTGTCGGAGAGCTGTAACAAATTGATCAACAGTTTTATTTGGAAGCTGATCTCGTTTGAAAAATTTAAAGTGTTCATATACAAGGTTTTTTATGGGGTTGCAATATTCCTCAAATTTTTTCAACACTATGTCGAGTTTTGTTCCATCTTCCCCCGTACCATATTCGAATCTGTTGTATATTTGCAAACCTTCATCACCCAAAAAGTTTTATAAAATTGCGATTTTAACATCGTCTGCTTCACTATTTTTTCCACTAGCCAAGAGATAATTTTCGAATTTTTGTTTCCACAGTTTCCAGTGATTAACCTCAAGTACCTTAGAATGTTCACATATAATTACAATATTAGGCACAATATTGCACAATTGCAGTTTTCCACTATCTAACCTGTGCGAAATTATGACTCCGAAGTGTACTTTTTAGCTGCCACCATGTAACATATTTCACATATATATTAATTAACATATAGTCTGTATTCGGTAGTTAGTAGCTTTTAATTAAAGAGGCTGGAATTTTCACTAGGGAGTCATTTATTAACAATGCATGGACTACATAACATACTAAAAAGCATAAACCGCCATACTGTAAAAGATATCAAACTATTGTCAAAAACACATGCCTATGCGCATGTCAGGTTATAAAATATAGTTTACATGGAGAGCTCAAGTAATGCAATTATGGTTGCATAATATTAAGTACTAATAAGAAGCACATTATTTGATAATTACATCACAATAACTATAAACAAAATATCAAAATAATAGCAAATAACCACATAAAACGATTATAAAATGAATACAACAAATGTATGATTCACAACACGGCATACACTATGACGCGTTACATTCCCCTTCCGTCGTTCCTCACCCAAGTTAAGAGAGAACCTACTCATTTACTTCGCCTTGGTATTGCCCTTGAGAAAATGTTCCTGCGTATTCCCGAAAATCCAACAGATGAGTAACTCTGTGAAGCTACAAAATTCACAAATATGTAAATGTGATAAGAAAAAATACTAGCAAAAGTGTCAACTTTGACAATTGAAGTTTTCGTTACACGTGAATTAATTGGTATCCAAATTAAATCACCGAGTTGTTCATGTGTTTGATTTTCGCGAATAGGCGACCGCCATACTGTGGGCAATCTAGTTATACTTCAATTTATTATTGGTAAAAGTTAGTGATTTCGCGTTGCCGCACTGGGTTTAGATTTGTCAATTGTCATCTTTGGACGATTTGTTTATGTGATGTGCTGTGACAGAATTTATTAATTATTGTACTTTTTGCCTGATTTGTCAGATTTATTACATTTATTCTGTATTTATTAGTTTTTGAGTGGCATTTTGTGGTTATTGCTTAGTGTAGAACTTCTCTGTGCGCTTAATTAAAAATGCATTGTTTGATTCCTGGTTGCGAAAAAAAAAAAAGAAAAAGATGTAACATTAATTTGTAAGTCTGGTAGTATTCAAACACCAATAGGTTTTCTTTAAAAGCTGGATAGTTTTGTAATTTTTTATAATAAAACATTTTTAAATCGAGTTGTTTTTTCTCTTCCCAAATGAAAAATATTTTTTTTCTTCAAAACTGTTTAATTTGTAATACACAACTGTGGTAATAACACAATTATCTGCTAGTTGCCAAAATCAGTAATAATATCACAAGAGGATGAGAATAAATTGAAAATAATTCGACAGTTTTTCGAAAATCTGTTGCTTAGCAATAGACACGAGAGTCAGTAGGGCTCGAGTGGCATTGCCGAATGGTAACAAGTTTGAGAAAGAACCCGGAGAATTATTTTCTAATTTATTCTCACTCTCGAATAGTATTCAAAAGATTATTTTTTAAGGTTCAAATACAAAATACAAATATTGTCTGAACGTTATTTGTGGCATTCTCTAAGTTTTTATTTCCCTTTTTTGGGACTTACTACCACATGAATAATTCTTCGTTCACTAAAAAATATAGATAGTTACCCAGTATATGTTACTGGAAAAATAAACCTTTACGCTTGTGACTACGTCAAAAAATTAGTCAGAGTGTGTTTTTTGATAAATAATAGTCTAAGATCCGAATTAAAGACGACCTTCACCAATCCGTTTAATGGATGAAAAATATTTTATATTAATTTTAATATGTTATAAAATATATCGCGAGTGGGTTGGCTAAAAAATTCCTGGCAAGACTATGATTAATTAAAAATTCAAAAATAATTTCTTTTTAAACATTGCACTCATTTGTTTTAAGGAACAAATTTTATTCCAATCGAAACTATGAAGCCTATAGAATATGCAAACGTTAGGTTGTCTATTTTTTTTCTGGCGTAACTATTGGGTTGGCAGGTATAAACAGGTAATTCGATACTAGTAATTTACATTCATCTGTTTAATGAATACCTAAATCTTATATCAAAATAAAGGTAATTAAATTGTGAACACAATGATATAGGGTTGTCTGGTTTAAATTCCGGTTGGCGAGCTTTAAAAAACGAAATATTGGTAAGAATGAAAATGTGCGACAAAGAGGTCCGAGCAAACTATCCGGTGCAATAGAAGAGACCGCAGCATTGCAGCTGCGCGCGGCTCGTCCATCGGATGAAAGAGAGTGCGCATACTATTTGTTCGTGCAATTGAGAAGGGTAGCGATAGACTAGTAAATACTCTGAGCATTATTTTGGAGCATCTGGCAGTAGACTTGAAATAAAATTATAAATATATAATAAATATAAATAAATATATATATATATATATATATATATATATATATATATATATATATATATATATATATATATATATATATATATATATATATATATATATATATATATATATATATATATATATATATATATATATATATATATATATATATATATATATATATATATATATGTTAAATTCGTTTTCCCGGTTTTCTTAAAAAAAAAAAAATATATATAAAAATATATATATATATATAAAAATTTTTTTTTTTTTATTTTTTATAAAATTTTTATCAAAAAAAAAATATTAGTATTATATTTATATGTGTATTATATTTGTTTTATCTAAGTGGTCTTCTAAATAAAAAAAGATAGACCTATAAACTTATCCTTAAAAATTTTTTTTTTTTTTCAAAAAAATAAAAAAAAAAAAAAAAAAAAAAAAACTAAAAAAAAAAAAAAAAAAAAAACTCAAAAAATTTTTTTAAAAAAAATAAAAAAAAAAAAATTTTAAGTCGAATGAAAATATCCTCATGAATGATGTTACAGAAAGCCGCAGAAATCAGATAATTTTTTGGGTTTATTTGTTTAATAAAAATTCTTTAAAGAAATGATGAAAAGCTAACGTGTCGAAAATTGGAAAAAGAGCCATAGTAGGTTAGGTGCAAATATTAAAAATAAAATTTTAAATAATTTGTTTGGCCAAAACAAAATTAAGACATTTTCAAATTCCACGATCTTTAGTGTCATTATTTAGTTATAAATAAAAATATAGAAGATATATTTACTATTATATTATAATTTAGAAGATTCATTTACTACGTACTTACTGTATTCTCCGTACAAAAGTTATTAAATTATTCATTATATTTAATTCTAAAGCAGTGATTTTTTTATAGCACGAGGTATGATAACCAAAAAAAATCGGTTAGCTCAACTTCATTACATTTAAAGTTCTTTTTTTTACGAAAAGCCAACTTCAATGAACAATTTTTAAAAGTTTCATCATTAAAATCAATTACAGAATCGTCCGAGTCACACAAAAAACACTTTTTAGCCATTTTTATCATAATATATTGTCAATTAATAACAACGATGCATAGTAGCACGTTTCCTTTATTCGAATATTGACGTTAACTGCTCCAAAATAATGCTCAGAGTATTTACTAGTCTATCGCTACCCTTCTCAATTGCACGAACAAATAGTATGCGCACTCTCTTTTATCCGATGGACAAGCCGCGCGCAGCTGCAATGCAGCGTCCTCTTCTATCGCACCGGATAGTTTGCTCGGACCTCTTTGTCGCGCATTTTCATTCTCACCAATATTTCGCTTTTTTAAAGCTCGCCAACTGGAATTTAAACCAGATTTTTCGCAGATAACCCTATATCATTCTGTTCGCAATTTAATTACCTTTATTTTAATATAATATTTATTCATTTAACAGATGAATGTAAATTACTAGTATCGAATTACCTGTTTATACCTGCCAACCCAATAGTTACGCCAGGAAAAAAATAGACAACCTAACGTTTGCATATTCTATAGGCTTCATAGTTTCGATTGGAATAAAATTTGTTCCTTAAACAAATGAGTGCAATGTTTAAAAAAAGTTATTTTTGAATTTTTAATTAATCATAGTGTTGCCAGGAATTTTTTTAGCTAACCCACTCGCTATATATTTTATAACATATTAAAATTAATGTAAAATATTTTTCATCCATTAACCGGATGGGTGAAGGTCGTCTTTAATTCGGATCCTCTACTATAATATGAGACAAAAATAATATAATTCCCTAACGTTTTGGAAAACGAATCTGTTTCCTTTTTCAAAGTTATTTATCTTATTTAGAATATGTTAAGCGTGAAACTTGACACATATTATTTGTTTATGTAATATCCATATAGATACTTACATGGAACTATTGAGACTTAAAAATTATACAATATTAATTTTGTTCAATTCTTATTTTAACATCGGTGACCACGTTGTACCAATATCTACAGAGCAATGGGATAAACATTTTTCTTCATTCAATAATATTATTGCCGATTCCGTAATTTTTATTTTTTTGCTGTCCGCTTCTTTCATTAAAATTTTTGCCGAATCTCAGTTTATTCTATGTCCATTTTCAGCATGTTCGCAAATTTTCGAATTTTAAATTTCACCCTTTCTAATATAAATTTTATGCTCACCTAACCTTACATAAATAAATAACTTTGAAAAAAGGAAACAGATTCGTTTTCCAAAAACGTTAAGGAATTTTTTTTTCTCATACTAATTGTCAAAAAACACCCTCTGACTAATCTTTTGACGTAAAGTCATAAGCTCAGAGGTTTATTTTTCTAGCAACATACTGGGTAACTAATTATAATGTTTAGATAACAAAGAATTATTCATGTGGTAATACACACGAATTTCTTAATATGATCAGAAATTCATGGGTCCCAAAAAAGAGAAAGAAAAACAAAATATATCGTCCGTGACTGGTATAATTTATTCTAGTTTGTAACCCCTTTCGTCAAAAAGTGATTGAAAAATGTTTCCGTATCGAATTATTACTTACCATAGTATTTTTACATGCATTTTCGTTACTTTGTATGATAATTTCTTCCACTGACGCTGAACTAAATCGTTTTTGGTTCATTTTTTAAAATTTAAGACAAAACTGATACAGATGTCAAAACCAGAAAACACGTCAATGTATAAAAACAAATTACTACAAAATATTCTCAGTAGGATAATATAATTAGATTATTCTTACTATAATAACAATATAATTGGAAAAAATTAAACACTTGATTAAAGATACTGCTAAATATAAAAATAAAAACATTAAAAAATAATCACGGAAATAGAGTAACGTGTGTGGTAAACACGATTTAAATTTTCACGTTCTCATAACCTTCTGTAATTGGTTAATATGTAGCCAATATAAATTGCCCACAGTATGGCAGGCTGCATGTAGGGGGCATCAGTGGCGGCTGGTGGATTTAGGCTATGCCATATTTCAATATTGGAGCATGGAATCCAAACAATCTTTTAAGGCATGACTATCAGTACTGAATGAAGAAGTTTTGCAGAAAAAAAATTGAAAAAAAAAATTGAGAAAAAAAATTGCAAAAATGCGCTGCCGACCCAGATTACTTCTAGACCATTAGTAAAATATTTGCAATTTTTGTAATCAGAAGGAAAATTTATCAACCCGTTTTTTTTTTTTGGTTTTCGAAAATTTTGATTTTTTGTAGTTATTTCATTTTGAAATTTAAGTTTTTCATTGTGTAAATTCATAATGTTATAATTTTATAAAAAATCTAAATTTTCGAAAACCAAAAAGAACGGGGTGATAAATTTTCCTTCTGATTACGAAAAAGAATAGTTTGAAAATATTTTACTAATGGTCTAGAAGTAATCTGGGTCGGCAGTGCATTTTTGTAACTTTTTTTTTCAACTTTTTTTCTGTAAAACTTCTTCATTCAGTACTGGTAGTCCTGCCTTAAAATATTGTTTGAGTTCTATGCTCCAATACTGAGATATGGCATAACCTAAATCCACCAGCCGCCACTGGGGGACATGGTATTTGTATTGTATTAGAGATCCAGATTATTAGCGATTTGGGGCGAACATCAATTAACATAAATATTTATGTATATCTTGATAATTTGACATTATCACGAAAATGGTTATGTGAGGGGGAAGTGATTATGACGTCATATGCTAAATGTCACTTGAGATAATCAACATAACCAGTTCTAGAGTAGTTTATGTCAATTATGTGAGTTGTTTATGGCGAGTAATATTGTCATATATAATAAACCTAACTTTCAATTAGGACGCAATGAGTGATTACGAGTAATGCGTGGAGCAAAATTTTGCCGAACCCACAACCGGGCCCACGACAGGAACGCAGAGACGTGGATATTAAAATCAATGTATGGGAAACAGATTTTATAATCTCCGTTAACCCTAAAACCGGTAATGAATTGCGAATATGCGAATAACCTAACTTCAACCGAAGCTGACATAATAGATGTGATAATTTGCGCGTTTTCGTGACAATCCCATTATCTTGAGGGTCGTGGGGTGGGGATGAAATCCAACAACATAACATAAATCACATTTATGTCTCTCCAAATCGTTTTATATTAAAAAATTCGTGATGGGGGTTCGTTAGAAATTTTTGAAAATGTCAATAATTAAAAACGATGGACAGTATGTGTTGTGAAACACGAAAATAAAAAATGTATAAGGTATTGTGCTATTTGCAAAAGTAGGTCCGATAGAGACACGAATTTGTGTTTTCATTGGTTCCCTAACGCTGGTGAATGCAATTACTTTGGTGTTGTTGAAAAAATGGACAAATTCGAGGCATGGAAAAAAAACGAGTGACATTTGTTGGATCAAGTACAAAAATTTGCTCGCGTCATTTCACAACAGAGGATTATCAATTGCCTGATAAGTAGTGAAAATCGAGGTTACGAATTTTCTCATGTAATTAAACCTTTTGCAACACACGATTTAATAATTAAATTTTTACTTCAAGCGAGGCGAACATTTTTTATATGACATATATATGATGTGGTAATGTGTTTACAGATATTTATGCAAAACGTATAATCCTGAGAAAAATGCTGTGCCATCTCGCAATTTACTCCCGTGGTTTGAGCGCTGAGAAAATAGTGAGCGATATGCAGCGTTTGAATCGACGGAAAAGAAGAGCCCTTAATGTATGAAATTCAACCCTTAAAAAGAATGATTTATTGACAACTCCAGAAATGGAATCTGCACAAGAAGAAAAACACACACACACTTAATTCTGTTCAAGGAGCAACAAAAGCTATGTTCGACGGACATTTTTTAACTAAAATTTTGTCTTCACACTGGCGTACATGAACGTGTGTTCATGTCTTAAGACATGTACATGTGTCTGTAGGCACATTAAAGTAGGCTAACACATCGTCTACATCTATAGATAGAGCCAACCCACTAGATACATGATTAGCGGCATGCGCAGTTTACAGTTGCCCGTCTGAATACGAAATCCGAACGAGAGTTAACGCTTGCATCAGGGCGTTGCCCAGTGGTGCATACGTGATAAAGACAATCCGTATTTCTAAAGTCGCGGTGACAAATATTACTTGTTCATCTAGAGAAATCTTTGTGTATTTACTAAAATTATCTGATTGTTTTAAAATTTTAATGTTTCTTCCGAGACGCCACAGGTAGTAAAACACTAAAATTATGAAAAATATCAGTACACAATTAAATATTGGTCTTTTTTTCGAAACAAAAAGTAATTCTAAAAACATAAGTTATATTTTCATGAATAATAAAGAAAAATAATGCCAACTCTAAAAAAAATAAAATAAAATAATACGTAAATAAATAAATTATTCAAATTAGATGTTAAAAAAAGACTTCCTTCTTGAAAAAGGCAATATTCTTACCTACTGTAAAAGCATTTTCTGGCATTCGTGCTGGCAAAAGACGGGCGATTGTAAACTGCGCATACCGCTAGTCGTGTATCTAGTGTATCACTATATAGTGTATAATATTTATTATTATTGGTAATAATTCTTACTCGGGCATACAGTGTGTTCCACTTTGAGCAGACACACCCTATCAGAAATACAGGGGTGTGTCTGGGCAAATTGAAAAATTCTTTTCAAATTGTTTACTAGACGAAATCTAACTTCCTCTAAGATTTTTTTTTATGTTGTGTGTCCACGGCCTTCTATAATTAAAATAAAATGCTAAAAATTAAGAAACGCTATTAGCCTTATTTATAAAATCGAATCGGGCATGCTTAGAAAGCCTAAATACCGAATTTTATATTGATAACTCTTACTATAACATCAATTTTTATAAAAAAAAATAATAATAATAAAAAAATTATCGGAACTTTTTTTGCAGTTTAAACGGTAAAGAGGAGTTTCATTTCATCTAATTAATATGAGATAATACTACGGGTTATACAGAGTAATCAAAACGTATACTCTGGTACCAAAACAAAATTACCATTAACTCCTCATAATTGAGAGTACACCCTGTATAAACCGCAGTATTATTGAGTATTGATTATGAACAATTTTTCCACGTTTTTTTAAACTGAAAAAAATGTCCCGAATTTTTTTTAATCACTATTTTCACAAAAATTTTGTTATCAATACGAAATTGGTATTTAGGCTTCCCAAGCATGTCCGATTCGTATTTCCTAAAAACAAATTCGTTAAAAAATCCCTAATAGCGTTTCTTGATTTTTTTTATTTTAATTATAGTAGGCCGTGGATACACAACATAAAAAAATTGTCTTTCAGGAAGGTAGATCTCGTCGAGTACTACAATTCGAAAAAAAAAAGAATTTTTCAATTAGCTCAAATACAACCGAAATACAGATGTGGCTGCTCAAAGTGGAACACACTGTTTTTTATTATGGTATTTATATGAGGTTTATCTAGAAGATCCAATATAAGATATTCTTCAATAGGAATATGTGAAAACATATTTGAAAAATCAAAAGATACCAAAGTACTATTTCCTGACATTTCTTAATTTTTTATGTAAAGAAGAAATTACAAGAAATAAATAAAAAAAATTGTGTCAACATACTTATATGTACATGGTGTTGTGCTTTTATTGCTACAAATTGAAACAGGCGATAGAAGATGCAATTCTAAGACAAAAGTTTTCTATAAACAGAATGTCTCGAAAAATATTTCATAAGTGAGCTACAGCCCCTCAAAAGGGTGATTCTGTTAATGGGTTTTTCCAATATTTCAGAAACCGTTAAAGATAAAATTAGGAAATTTGGTACACTTTATAACCTTTATGCGTATAAACGAATTCTAAGGTCAAAATTCTAATAAAGAAAAAGATTTCTTTACATTCATTATTTTGTAGTTTCTTTGATCTAACATTGATTTTAATTCTATTTATGGTCAATATTTTAAATTGTTTTTTTTTTGTTTAAACAATAAGTTGTATCGAAAAAAATGCAAGACCTCTTTTTTTGTATAAAGATATGAAGTTTTAGATGCTGTTGATAAAAATGGCAGGACACTACAGCCAAAATAGTTAGGGGAATTTTTTACTCTACACCCTCCCAGTTTAGGAGGCCTCTGATTAAGATTTTTAAATACCGATATTAGAATTCGTTTAGACGCATAAAGGTATAAAGTGTATCAAGTTTCGTAATTTTATTTTTATCTTTAACGGTTTCTGAAATATTGGGAAAACCCATTAACAAAAGCACCCCTTTGAGGGGCTGTAACTACCTTACGACGTATTTTTCGATACGTGTTTAAAGACAACTTTTGTCTTAAAATTACATGTTCTATCACATGTTTTTCGTTGTGTTTGGTTGTTAACTTACCTGTAGTGTCTTATAAAGTTCTTCTAATTCTTTTCGTAAAGTAGTTATTTCGGGATCACTTTTTTGGTGGCATTCTTAAGTTTTCTACTAAATTTTAACAGATTGGAAGCAAATATGAAACTGAAAATTTATTTTGAAACCGCGCATTCCTAATCCATTTAAGTCTAATTTAATAAAAATTACCTAGTACCCATTTGAAAGATGCCATATAAACGCTGTTTTAACCTATTTTTTTATCGATTTCGAATTAAAATTATTACATTTAGTTTCAAATAAGATTTTTTATTAAATTCAACCTTTCTAATTCAGTCTAATTTGAGAAATGTTTGCTATACTAATTTAAAAGAAATTTTAAATGCATGATAATAACAACAAAAAGAAAAAACGCATCCGTCAGTTAAATTTTTAATTGTGGTTCATGTAAAAAGCATGATAAATGAATAAAATTACTTTCACAATTGAAATCTTAAACCTCACACTTTAATGCGCAACTAACAAAATAAATACATTTATACAATCTAGTTGCAAAGTAAACTAATCGGATTCATTTCAGTCATTTCACACAAATTTACGTTGATCAACAATATGTCACGACTTCCACGAATGTTTTTTAGAAGTTGTCTGCTAAACTGTCAATCTTAGAACAAAAGGTTGCTTTTTTTCAATTTTTTGTGTCTTCTAAAACTGTCAAAACCGAAGTAAAGTAGTTCCTTCTTATACAAGATGTTCATGCTAAAATTGGATACAGAAAAAATGCCTTGTTTTAATTGCAAATATATTAAAATTTACTTTACTGTTTAGATACAAGGGAAATATTTTGTTGAAAGTCCAATATGTTTTCTTAAATGTTTTGTTTGTTTTCTTAAAATGTTTTCTTAACCCCTTGTCAAGTCACCGAAGTACCTTCGGAAAATCCTAGAATTTTGTGTTGGGCAAAAAGAGACGAGGCCCTACGTGGAGTCCGAACCACATATAGGAATCGACAATTCCCTCTCCCATAGTCTGAAACAAATTACAAATAAAATTTCTAACTTGCTCCAGGATGGAATCGAACCATCGATCTTCGATACCGAGTAAATAACTATAAGCGCCTTTACCCACTCGGCTACCGTGCCCATATAGATTAGTCAATTAGGGAAATTATTAATTCCATATTCTCTTTAGATGTTTTTCTAAGTGAATAGAACCTAAGTACCTATAGATTATTCGTAAATTGTTACATGCAGTATCACGGTTAGCAAAAAAGAAAAATGGCCATATGAGAACAACAGTACATTACCACCAGGAAAACTTTCATGGAATAATCAATAGTCAAAGCTAACGCAATTGACGTATTTGTATTTTCTCATATATCTATAAATGGAGATAGTTAGGAAGAGACATATAGGATTTGTTAATTGTTGATTTCCTTAATTGCCTCAAAAAGTTGAACTGGCGGCGGCCAAAGTGTTGCGTTTTTTGCTCTCTGGTAATACAATGAGGCCAGCGCGGCGAGGCAGGTATAAAGTGCGGGTTGAATAAACAAATCTGATATATGTTATATATATTTTGCCAATGTTGTGAACTGGGCTTCTATAAATCCATGGTTGTGAACGAGGCTTTTAAAAAGAGAGGACAATCGGTAATCTAGGTAGTCGATGCCAGATTGGCTGGTTGTGCTGTATATTTTGGGTTGTCTCGATGGTCTATGTATTTGATTATTAATACAGTACTCTACTGATTAAAATCAATCTTGTGTTAATACATAACAGCCAACTATATTAGCATCGGCTCGGTAGTGAGAGAGACAGTGGTGCGTGCTTTTACCCAACCGCCTGTGTTCAAAACCGGGCTGGACCAAATCAATCCATCTTTCGAAAGGAATGTGAAACTGTGGGTTCCGTGTATCTACAATGTGAACACGTTAAAGATCCCTATCCCACAACAAAGTGGAGGGTTCAGCAAAATTTGCAAGTTGGGGGTGTCAATGCGTACACAAGCACTGAGCTTATCTCCTGATGTTGGTGATTGGCCTTGGTAGCGGAAATAGGCCGACTTTAAATATGTGATAAAAAAAATTATACTGGCGTCGTGAAAAAAATCGAGTTCCAGATTATAATGAAAATTGATGTTTTGAGACCCGAAAATAGGAAATTTATCCGAATCGGAATGCTGTATGTGTGTCAGTGTGTCGTTGATCTTTGTGCTTTGTCTTAACGTGGAAATCTGAATCTTTACATATAATATCTGTGAGGTCCAAGGCAGAACCCTGTTGATAATCAGTCTCAAGGGAGCCCAAAAAAAAAACTGCGTCAAATCCAAAAATGTTTCATATAAAAATATTTGTTCCGAATGAGGAAATATGCCGAAAAGAGCTGGTCAACCGTTACTGAGAAAAACGGTCTAAAATTAATTTTGCATTTAATAAAAAAAAAGTAGTCGGCTTCGGCAGTACTTTATCATCAGTCATCATATCCAACTTGAAAGTAATGAGAAATAAATTATTTTATTTATTTTGCTTATTTTCTTATTGGTTTCATGTATATAATTTTTCTCATTTACCTCATTTATCCTAGTTGTCTTATTTATCTTGTTCATCTTATTTATTTTATTTACCGTATTTATGATATTAAGATTATTTATCGTATTATTTATTTTATATACATTAAATAGATAAAAACGATTCGCAATTAAAATAATTTATTTCTTTCATGTTAAACGGAATATAATGACGGATGAGAGTGACAGGCCTATGATGTATTCTCTTACGTTATAATAACGGTTGTTAACAGTTACAGCCAATCAGAAATAGGGATTTTTCAAAAAGGCAGTTTCTGATTAGATAAAAACCTGTTATAATAACATAAGAGGATACATCATAGGCCTGATTGTCCGCCCAGAGAAAGACCTGTCGGCAAAAGAATGTGATAGGAATGAGATGCTTACTAATTTAACATCAAAGTTGATATCACGATTCTACATAAAATTTTCCTGTAAATAACATTAATAATAATAAAAAAGTTGATAATTGGGCGTGCAAAACCTGACCAACAATCTTTCGCGGTGCAGCCTGGACAGTCAGAGGCAACTCTGACAGATGTCGACCGTGGATTGGTGGTTAGCCCTGATATGGACGGTTTAAGTGAACGAGCCGCAGTCCTATGTAGTTTTCTCGAACTTTCACATGTACATTTCACGATAAAGTGGCGTTTGCAATGATTTTGAGGCTATGGTTAAGGCAAATTATGCATTTATGTAAATTAATTATTCTATCAAATGTAAACATGTCTGATATTTTTAACACTTCATGAAAATGATTTACTAGAAACAACACTGAGAAAATAAAATTGCTAAAATATCCATAGTGTTTATTTTGTTGAACATACTATTATGTTGTCACAACTGATAAAAGGAAAAGCTAAACTCTCCAAAATATTGCTTAATTGTGTAACTATGCAAGAATACAGATGGACAAAATAACTTTATAGCCAACTAAGCTGTAATGTGGATAAGACATGAAAAATACAGGCGGGGTAAATAGTACATAATCTTACCTTTCTGGCCAAATATGGCTAATAAATAAACTTTATATACAAGACTATATGACTGCGATGAAATTATCGTAGCCCAAAAATGACGCTCCGTTTTGTCTGTAGCAACGTTGCGAAAGCGCTGCGAAAGTAACAATTTGGAAAGTTGTAAAAGCTAATATGGCTGCGACAAAGTTGTGGCAGAAACCTTACAGCTTACTGTGTTACTTGGGGGGGACATTCAGAAGAAGTGTGTTCAGCAGTAAATAAAAAAGAAGTCCAACACGCGCTTGTTGGTACCAAGAACTTCGTTGCCCTGGGCCCAAACGGCAATAACAACTGGTTATGAAATAAATGTTCGTTCCGTACACCACCCTCTGACGCGGGTTTTCAACTTATGGTTTAACGATGGCCAGCAACCGGACTGATTTACCAAAGGATGCACCTTAATCCCAAAAGGGGAATTTTTAATTTCGACCCGAGAAATTGTAGGCCGATCTCTTGCGTTTACTCCTGCTACAAGTTATTTATCGGAATCAATCGATGGCCTGGATAGATTACCGCAAGGCATTTGATACAACATCTCGCGAGCTATTGGTACACTTGTCCGAATTCCTTGCGGTACCAAGTACCTACCATTAATGAGATGCATAGATCAGCTGCTGCCATTCTGGAAAATTCACTTCACCATAACATCTGGTTAAAGGCGTGCCGATCCTTTTGGGGTGGAGGCGGCACAGCATTTTTGTTGGCACAGATTGTAATGATGGTGTATCCAAATGAAACATAATTTTAAATTAAAAATATAAAAAAATTTTAATTCGAAAGTATTAATAACATTCGCAACATGCCGGTAACTTCTGCCAAATATTTTGCTGACATTTGGTATTTCATCCTCGCTATTTTGGCATGTAACGTTTCAACGATACACATAAAATATTCTGCGTATCTTTGAAATGTTAAAGGCCATTTATGTGTTTTATGTTATATTTATTGCAATTTGTGTTTTTGTTTGTTATTTAATTTATCACTGATCATGAATAAGAAAAATTCAAATTCGTTCTGAGGTTGCTAATAGATATAGCGAAACGTCGACTAAATTAAAAAAAATTAATAAATTTAAAAATTTAAGAAAAAAAGTAAATTATTTTAATAAATTATGGAAAGTGCTTTTTAATGGAATGCTATGCATATCAGTACATTTTTTTTTTGCCTATTTCTAGGCTCTATTCATTCCTATATTATTATTGGCTATCTCCCAACCACTTTGATGTAATGAATTTTTTTGTTGAAATAATGCCATCTGCAGATGGATATTAAAAAAATCACCACAGTCACAATTATGGGTTTTAAGAAAAACTTATGTGAATACCAGTTACAAGACATCTAGTTAATGTTTTTGAATTATTTTCATTTCCTAAAAATGTACAGGGTGGCTAAAAATTAGTATTCAATTAAGAACTTTTTAAATTGAATTTTCTCAATTTTTTCAAATGGAACACCCTGTATATTTTTCAACGATATGATGTAAAAATGAAAAACGAACATTTTTTGTAAGTACTTCCCTATGACTAATTGCAACAATTTTCGTTTTATTGAGCAATAATTACAACATTCAAAAATAAACTTAAAAAAAGAGGTTTCTTCAAATAACTCAGTAGAAAAAATCATAATAAATGTTCCACATGTTGGCCATTTTGAATGACACATATCTCTATGCGCTTTTGAAATGAGGTTCCCACTGTTCCTAAAACTGCCGGTGTGATAGATCTAAAGTCAGTTATTATTCTTTCCTTCATATTTTGTACTGTTGTTGGTGTGTCTCTATAAACAATTTCCTTCACGTATCCCCATAAAAGAAATCCATTTTTGTAAGATCTGGGGATTTAACAGGCCATTTAGTGGGTATATTTCTTCCAATCCATTGATGAGGGTAGGTATTATTTAAGTGGTCTCTAACTGCATTTAAATAATGTGGTGGAGCACCATCTTGCTGAAACCACATCCTATTTCGAATTCTTCCAGGGAGATTTACCAATAATTGTGGCAGATAGTTTTCCAATAAATGAAGATAAATAGCTCCAGTCAATGTACCATCAAAGAAATGTGGCCCTATTACATGATCTCCAATAATTCCTCCCCAAACGTTTATAGACCATCTGTGTTGGTTATCAACTTGCATAAAAAAGTGAGGATTTTCCGAAGCATAATAATGGAAATTGTGCCTATTAACAAATCCATTTTTATGAAAAGTTGCCTAATCAGTGAATAAAACATTATTGAAGAAGTTGACGTCAACTTGCATTTTACCTCTGGCCCAATTACAAAATTGTAGGCGCTTCTGAAAATCGTCATCAGATAATTCCTGGTGCATTTGAATATGATCATGCAACTTATTTGTTTTTAAGAATCGACCCACAGACCGTCTACTTATTCCTACTAATGAGGTCACTTCTCTTTGACTAACATGGGGATTCTCAACCGTTGCCAGCACCACAGAAAACTCATTTTCTTCGTTCACAACACGTTTTATTCTTTCACTTTTTTTTATATTCGATATTTCCAGTTTCCAGAAATTTATCGAGAAGGTTTTGGAAGCCTTTTTTTCAGGATAACGTTGGTGATAAATTCTTTGGCAAGTAAACAATTTCTGTCTGACTCGCCCAAAACAAAAGTCATGTTTACAAGTTCCGCTTTATTAAAATTCATATTGTAAAATTCCAAATATTTTAAATTCAATACAAATTGTAACTAACGATCGATAAGTGTGATAAATGCTCCTTTGTACACGACAATTTATACCAAACTCAGGTTTTATTGCTTGTCGAATAACGAAAACAGCAAAAAATTTACAAAAAAACATTACAGTAAAGGACTGGTTAAATACTATTTACTCATTTCAATGGAAATGGTCCCACTAAATGGCCTCATTTCAAAATTGCATAAAGACGTGTGTCAATCAAAATGGGCAACACGTCGAACACCTATTATAAATTTTTCTAATGAATTATTTGAGGGAACCTCTTTTTTAAGTTTATTCTTGAATTTGACACTTATTTATTTATAAAACGAAAATGGTTGCAATTAGCCATAGGGAAGTACTTACAAAAAAATGTTCGTTTTTCATTTCTACATCACATCGTCGAAAAATATATAGGGTGTTTCATTTGAAAAAAATTGAGAAAATTCAATTTAAAAAGTTCTTAATTGAAAAATAAACACTTATTTATTTATAAAACGAAAATGGTTGCAATTAGCCATAGGGAAGTACTTACAAAAAAAGTTCGTTTTTCATTTTTACATCACATCGTTGAAAAATATACAGGTTGTTCCATTTGAAAAAATTGAGAAAAATTCAATTTAAAAAGTTCTTAATTGAATACTAATTTTTAGCCACCCTGTACATTTTTAGGAAATGAAAATGATTCAAAAACATTAATTAGATGTCTCGTAACTGGCATTCACATAAGTTTTTCTTAAAACCCATAATTGTGACTGTGGTAATTTTTCTAATATCCATCTGCAGATGGCATTATTTCAACAAAAAAAATTCATTACATCAAAGTGGTTGGGAAATAGCCAATAATAATATAGGAATGAATAGAGCCTAGAAAGATGCAAAAAAAATGTACTGATATACATAGCATTCCATTTAAAAAAAAGGCACTTGGTCCTATAATTTCGTCTTGGCTCGCCCTGTATATTCGAAAATAATTTCCAGTTATAGACTTTTTTATCTAGTTTACTTGCAATGTTTTAAAAAATTTCTAGCTATCGTAGAACTCGAGATATCGAGGTCTGACGCACTATTGCCCCACCCTGTATAGCAGGTCACTAAACATTCAAGATAGAAATTACTTATTTTCTATAATTATTGTTTATCCAATTTTCACGTTTTGCTTGGTGTGCTAGGGCGGCAATATAGACAGGGGCGGGGGGCTTGCGCTCCCTCGGACCATACCTGGGCACGCCACTACACCTGGTGTATAGCGAGTCACGACAGAGCAGATGGCATTTAGGAGTGGAGCAGTGTTGCCAACCGTAGCAGAATTCCGCTACGGTAGCGGATTTTCAGCCTTGTAGCGGCGTAGCGGCGACAAGACCTTTTTTTTAAAGTAGCGGAATTTATGTCTACCAAAAATAGTATTCGACAAAAAATTGGCTGTTATCATACTCTATATTCATTCAAGGATTTTTTATAAAATAGCTTTATTTATATTGAGATTTCTTAAAATTTCAGTCATTTATCCACTTTTTTTTAAATTAAATTAAAATCATAATATATATAATAATATGATTTCGGAGACCGGGTATTCACTGTTGAGGTGCGGGGATTCCCTGTCGGTGATTTACTGTCGGGGATTTATTTGAATGCATCGTTCGAAAATATGTAATTCCCCCGGATAAATCTTGTCACGGAGGTTATAAAAGAGACCAACATAATATTTGCGCTTTATTTCACGTTCGATCGTTCTTGTCTACCTGCCACCATAGAGCAAGTCTTCCCGTAAAAAGTTAAAAGCAAATAGTGTCGTTTATTGTTAATCATGTCTCAGATAAGTTATTTAAAGTATAAACAAATAATAAAAATGTAATAAATAATCAAGAATTGCGTCGTAAGACTTGTGAGATTTTAATACGGAGTGTATTTTTTATATAACATACATATAACGAGTTTTTGAATAATATTAATTTTTTGTATGGTTTAAGGATCCAAGTGATTCTGAAGATTTGAGCGATAGCAATGAAGCCAAAATGATTAAACAGCGAAAAAAAAACAAGCAATGAAAAAACATCTTCCACTTCACCAAATTTCAGAAACTGAACCAACCCCGAGCACAAACAAGGAAGATATGGAGGTTGAAGTGTCTGAATCTGAAGAATGGAATTCTGCTTCTACGATGTTCGGAGAAGCTAGTTCTAGCTTTAGTGTTGTCGTTAACCCCAATGTGGGTGAATTTGAACTACAATCGTCTAGTAGTCAGGTAAAAACTAAACAGGCTTCTCGTGTTCAACACTTTTGGAAAAAATGGTTGTCAGATCCAAAGTTACAAGGATGGATTCAAGTTGCTGAACATGACAACATGTACGATAAATGCAGTGCTTGTGTTGTTAATTTAAAAGCCAAGTATAGTGATCTCATTAAGCATGCAAATTCAAATAAACACAAGAATGCAGTAAAAAAATTGAAGAGCTCAAAACAAGTAGATCTGATGTTAAAACACAACTTAGGCAAAGATCAGGAACACATTGATGTTGTTTGTGCAAATCTTAGAAGTGCTTTATTAGTAGCCGAACATAATTTAAGCTTCAATGTTATAGATCATATTACTAAAATTAATAAAGTAAATTTTAAAGATTCTAAGGTCGCCGAATCTTTGCAGTTAGGTCGAGCAAAATGCACAATGATTATTCAAAATGTATTAGCTGACGTCATAACGAATCAGTTAAAACAACAAATTAAAGCAAAAAGGTTTCAGTACTATTAGACGAAGCTATTGATGCGAGTAATAAAAAGTTGTTATGCATTTTGATCAAATTTATCTATGGTAACGAAATTAAGACTCAAGTTCTTGGGTTAAAAGAAGTAGATTGTGACCACGGAACAGCAAAAGGTTTATACGCGCTGCTGAAACAATCTTTAACTGAATTTAATATTGAGGCTAAAAATGTCGTTGGTTATTGTGCTGATAACGCAAGTGTAATGATGGGATCAAAAGAAAGTGTGAAACAATATTTGTTAAATTCTAATCCTCATTTGATTTCTAACGGTTGTATTTGCCATACGATTCATCTAGTGGCAGTTTCAGCAGCGGCATGCTTACCTGAAAGATTAGAAAATTTATTACAAAATATTAGTACTTATTTTTCGCGAAGCCCTAAACGCCAGTCAGTACTTGAAACATTTCAAGAATACATGGGGAATGACAAGTTAAAAATTTTAAAGCCAAATGCAACCCGTTGGTTAACTTTGTCTAATTGCGTAGATAGAATTCTTGAAATGTGGGATGTCTTAACGGAATTGTTCAGATTAGCGGACTTTGAACGCGAATTTGAAGTAGCAAAAATAATATACAATGAATTATGCAATCCTATTACAAAAGCTTATATGTTGTTTTTAAAATATATTTTACCAGTTTTTAACCAATTTAATGCATTCTTCCAATCAGAAAAAATATTAACTCCCCTTTATATATTCAGAATGTTTGAGATTTTTAAAAACATTAGGAAGCCATTTTTTTGAAAAAAAGAGTATCTTTCTGATCAAATTTTCAATTTAAACACCCTTCATCCTCACTGTATTTTGCCAATTGAGGCTATACAGGTCGGATCGTCAACTTCCGATTTAATAGCATCATTTGACAAGAATTTAAAAGAACAATTTTTATTCAAATGTCTTGCTTTTTACCAAAAAGCTTTTCAAGAATGCTTAAATCGATTCCCTTTAAATAACTTTTTTAAAAATTTAAATTTTATTCAAATACACAATGCTCTGAACCCAGCTGTAAATACTGATATAAAATGTGTGGCTGAAAAAAATAAGTCCTAATAATGTCGACAGTTGCTCGAAGGAATGCAATCAGTTAAAAATTTATTTTTCTGAAGAAGAAAAGTCAAATTTTCCACAAGATACTATAGAGTTTTGGAGAAATTTATGTACTTTAACAAATTTTAGCGACGAATATATTTTTAAAAATATTGCCGAACTAGCTCTTATTATTTTGTGCATTCCACACGGGAATGCTGATGTTGAAAGGATATTCTCTAATATTGCTGATATTAAAACAAAAAAAGGAATAAGCTTTCAACATCGCTACTTGAAGCTTTACTTCAAATAAAAGTGGATCTGTATGGCAAGAAATTGTGTTGCCATAATTATACTTTTACAAAGGAACACTTCGAAAAATACAATATTAAAATGTATACTTTTAAAAAAATAGTTTTTAAAATTATGATTTTTGTTTTATATGTCTGTATAGTGATTCATATAATATATTTTTTTGTTGATATTAAATTGTCGCTGTGTTTTACTTAAAAGCAAAAATATCTCTTTTTTCCCCTGTGTTCAAAGTTTATGTATTCATAAATTAAATAATTTGAATTTATAAATTAATATTTTTATTACTCTCTCTTACTATTATAGAAAAGTTGGGTGGTAGCGGTTTTTTGTAACATGTAGCGGAATTATGGGCCCGCGGTAGCGGTGGGATGCGCTAAACGGTTGGCAACACTGGAGTGGAGTATTCCAGGGCGATTGCCTCTCCTTTTCTGCATCTCACTGCTGCCGTTGTCTGTTGGGCTCCACGAAACCCGAGGATGTCAATGTGGACCACCCAACAGTTATAGTTTGTCGGTGCAATTTCGGGACACCCTGTATATAAGTTTAGTAAGAAAAAGAAGCAATGTTTGTTGAAGGAGAGCAATATTATTAATTTTACTTTCTCATCTATCCATAGAAAAAGTATTGGCGTGAAAAAAATTCAAATTCTAGATTATTATGAAAATTGATGTTTTGTTAATTATTATTATTTTGTGATAAAAACATAGCTAATTAAAGTTGCAATTGTAAAAAAGAGTTACGGACAGTTTGCCGTGTTTAAAATTGGTATCTACCTAGGCATTATTGTAACAATTTCTTGGTCCAGTGATTTTTATATCTAATACTTTTACTTCATCGTAATTTTATCATTTCTAATACAGTTTGGTTACTGGAAAGATGATTCAAAGAGCTTGTTTTGAGAATTTTATATTTTATTTACTTTTTATGACAGAGTTATCCTCATTCAGTAAGACTATTGTCATGAATCATGCAGAATTTAACATTATATCGCATTCTTTGTTTTTAGTGAAGTGCAGTTTGGTGGGGCAATGTGACAAACTTAGGGGCGAAGATAACTGTGAAGAAAAAACAAAAAATTTGTATTTGGATAGTTTAGTAGATGGTAAGTAAATACCTAACAAATATGTTTAATAAGAGAAATTAGAAAATTCTACGTTCTATTAAAAGAACAAGGTATTATTTTGTTAGGTACTAATAATATCAAAAAGTTTATTGACAATAATCGTATTATTTTTTAAGTCACAATTATTCCGTATTTTGATTAATAAAGTAATAATAATAATCATATTATGTATTATATAGTGAGCACATAAAGGTAAAACAAACAAAACTAACACAAAATTATTTTTAATTTTTTATTTAAAAATTTTTAATACTTTTTTTAAATAATAACCCTTTTTATTTATTTAAAAAAAAAAATAAAATAATAAATATATGTAATTAAAATTTTTAATTTTTTATTTTATTTTTTTATTATAAACTAATATTTAATTTATATTTTAATTAAAAAATTTTAAAATAAAAATATTTAAATAAATACTCAATAAATAATTTAAAAAATAAAAATAATTCAATTGGTGAATAAAGGTTAATAAAAGATTAAAAAACCAAGAAAATATTAATATTTAAATTTAAAAGATAATGAATATATTAAAATAAATATTTGACAATAATTTCGAAACCATGATGGAAGGACAATCCACATCTTAAGTAGTACTCTAAACCTATAAGTGTATATGTAAACAAAGATTTAAATTTTGGATTGGAATTGGTTTTTTAGGTAATGTAAATATTTGATAACAAAACATAATACGGAATACAAACAAAACCAATTAAGAACCAATGTTTCAACAAGAGGGCACCAGCGCATTATTCAATTAAATACGAAATTTTCCAAAATGGAGGTAGACGTTATTAGAAAGGAAACGACCTAATCATTGGATTATTTATGGGGCTAAGTATTTAATTTATTTATTTTTTTTTGATTTTTTTTTTTTTTTTTTTTTTTTAAAGTATTAATTTTTTTTTTATTTTTTTTAATTTATTATAAAATTCTTTAAATAATAAATGGGTTTAATTGCGATGACGTATAATTTTAAAAAAGTAAATTTTTTTTTAATATTAAGAATTTTAAAAATGACGTGTTAGGATTTTTACTTTTTAAGATTTTACGGAATTTATTCCAACCTTTACGTGCTCACTGTATAGTAGATAAAAAAAAAAACCCCCTTTTTATTCGAAAAATTAGAGTGTTGATATATAATCTTTCGAGCTTCGGGGTTAAGCAAAATATTTTCGTAAAGAAAAAAAATACAAAGCTTTTCCTCTAGTAGGTAAATTTCTAAACTAACTATAATTCTGTGGTACCATTTTCCGATTTATTGATTTAAATCAAATGAATCGAATCATTCGAATCCTTCGTTTATTTCAGTACAAAAGTAAAACTACAATATACTGTGCAGAACAATAATTATTTAGAAATAAATCTAGTAGTATAAAAGGGGGCTATGAGCTCAATTTCCCATGTATTTTCTTATGGGATTATGACATGAGGTGAGGATATGACAAACAAAATACATGAGGGAGGAGATAAGAGTCTTGAACTATACCAAGAGGACATAGATCTGGGGCTAAAGATGGATGTTAGAGACGTAAAGGGGGCCCCGCGGGGGTGTGCACGTAGACGGACCTAGAACCTGGGACCTGGATGTTAGTATCGGAGTAGGAGCTCAGAGGCTAATGGTATAGGACATAGATTTTCGGATGAGAGAGGTCAGAGGCTTTTGGCTAATAGCATAGGACTTTGATTTTCAGTATCGACGGAGGAGAGATTTTGATCCATACTATAGACTTATTTCTAATATAATAGCCAAGGGGAGGGCTAAGAGACATAGATCTAGGGTAAAAAATGGCTGCTAGAAACGAAGCTATTAGTAACTTTGACCAATCCAAAAAAAAAATGTGGATTTAAAATTTTCAAATTCCTCAAATTTATCAGATACTACAGTGGTAGAACAA
The DNA here is from genome assembly GCA_029963845.1 of Rhamnusium bicolor. Taxonomy (NCBI): domain Eukaryota; kingdom Metazoa; phylum Arthropoda; class Insecta; order Coleoptera; family Cerambycidae; genus Rhamnusium; species Rhamnusium bicolor. Next base: position 64,905 of record JANEYF010000114.1, read on the forward strand.
AAAAGTTACAACAATAAAAAGTCAACAGTTCAAAGTGCTAAATATTCTAATAAAACTGTTCCTGAAAAACAAGACCAGGATAAGGAATTTACCATGGTATACAAAAACCGAAGACAATATGCTCAAAAAAATTGATAGTGGCAAAGCAAAAAGGCAAAAAGACCGCTTGCTGTCTTTGGTACAGGATCGCAAACCAAATCTAGTATAACAGCTGTAAGCCGGAAGACATAGATATATGTAGGCCGAGTGATGGTACTGGTGTTGCAGGTATGAATAAACACTGCATCTCAATTTTCCCAGGGCGTGAAATTGAATTGGAAATGTTACCCAAATGAAAAAAATGGGAGGACTGAAGCATTCAAGATAAAAAATTGACTATTATCTACTGGTCGAAGCCTATGTTAGTGGCAACTGGCCTACAGGTACTCTAGTTAAAAAGTATAATTTTTTTTCGAGAGTAATGTAAAGTAGTAGCATCATAAATGAAAATAAAAAGGATTTAATCCTAAATATCTGTCATGTCAATGTACAAGGTATAATGAATAAATTAGATGAAATTGACTTATTCCTAACTGACACTGAAATAGATATTCTATGTATTTCGGAACATTGGCTGTGCCAAAATGATCGGGGCAACGTAATATTTCCAAATCATAAAGTAACAACAATTTTTTGTAGACTGACCCATATACATGGTGGCTCACTTATAATAGCTAGCAACAAATTAAAAACAAAAGATATCTCATCAATAAATGACCTATCCTCCATAGAATGCGATATTGAAATATATCCTTTATGCTGTACTATTGACGAATGCAAATATATTGTAATTGTAGCATATAGGCCACCTACTGGTGATATTGATAAATTTATCTCCAACCTTAACCAAGCACTAAATAGGTATTGCAGTAAATTTGCCAGGCAATGTTATACTGTGTGGCGACTTTAACATCGATGCATTAAAAAAATACCACAATACCAACATTTTATTTGACGTTTTTAATTCATTTGAATTGCATTTGACCTCTGTGGCCCCTACATGTATATTTACAAACGCAAGCGGTCATACCTCGTCAGCTGTATTGACTATATACTTTCCAACATACCTAGTCAATCTTAAATTACATAATCCAAATATCGCAGATCATTTTGCGCATATTTTAAACATAAATTATATTGACACTAAAGTAGACACCACCACCTTAATAAAAATTGAAACGCGAAGCTTAAATAAAAACAATATTACCAGATTAAATTTGAAGCTAAATAAACAAGATTGGAGTGAAATATACTCTGGAAACGTAAATGAATCGTTTAATTTTTTTTATTGATCGTATAATATGGTGTATAATATCAGTTGTCCTGTCAAAAAGTTTTAATAAAAAACAACGCCAACAATTTTAAAAAGGAGTGGTTAACCAATGATTCGACAAAGTGCCGATATCAAAAACCTTCACTGGTTAATGACAAATAATAACTCAGGGGAGATAAAAAATTTTTATAACGTAGAAAAAACTTTATACAAAAACAATATAAAAACTGCTAAGCAATGTTCCTATAAAAATAAAATAAACACTTCTAATAAGTCTTCTAATAAAACAAAAAAATCCTGGGATATTATAAACACTAAGCTAAGACGAAAGGAAATAGTAACATAAATCTAAAAAATGATAAAAGTTATTTGATTTCTCTTTACCCTGCACTCTCTCGTCTTACAGGGACCAATCAATATATTTTGCACACATTACTCAGGACGAAATAAATAACGATATTCACAATTTAAAAAATAAGCCTTCTGCCGGGATGGATGGTATAACAGTAAATATGGTAAAAAATTTAAGGAAAGTATAATACACTATTTAGTCTACCTCTTCAATATGTGAATTAACCAGGGTTGTTTTCCTGGTATACTTAAGGAAGTAAAGGTGGTACCTATTTTAAAAAAAAGTCGCCTGAGGAAATTAAAATTATCGCCAAATTTCTATACTGAGTGTAATTTCCAAACTGTTTGAGAGAATTGTTTACAACAGAATTATGCCCTTCAGTAACAAATATTATACCCTTACAGTCTTTCAACATGGATTTACTGTTGGCAAGTCAACAGAGACAGCAACTTGTTACTTGTTGAATTATGTATACACCAGCTTAGATAGTGGCAAGTATGTTGTCTCGATAATGTTTGACTTGTCAAAAGCTGTATAGGAATAAAAGGTGATCTGCAGCTTTGGATAAAAAGTTACATGGAAGGACATTAAAAGTTCAACTTAACAATGCTCAATCAGACACATATAATATCATGTTCGGTGTGCTCCAAGATTCTGTGTTGGGGCCCCTTATTATTTATGTTGTATATTAATAGTCTACCAAACTACCTATCGATCGGTCATTCAACAATGTTTGCTGACGATATTACTATAACTTTAGCAGCAGACACAATAGAAGAACTACACGCTCTTGTTCATCAGACATTCCAACAGGTCAGTACTTGGGCGCAGAGAGATAAGTTAATCTTAAATGAGGATAAAACAGTCATTAAAATTTCGGAATACAGAAACTACTTCCACATAGCATAATGTTGCATGACAAAATTGCTCCGTCAGAAAATACCAAATTGCTTGGAACTCACCTGGACAGCAAATTGTCGTGGAGTAATCATATTGCACATATATGTGCACAACTTAACAAGGCCTATTTTGCTGTATGAAGAGTACTCTAGATGAATCAGGGTTAATGAGTATTTATTATGCTCTTGATTACTCGCATATTTTTATTAATGTAATTGCATGGGGTAATTCAAAAGATAAAGATAGGTTATTCGTAAGTCAAAAGAGGCTTATTAGACTAATTTTTCAAATGCAATATAACCAGAGCTGAATGTGTGTCGTGTGTGCGCGTTTTTTTTTTGTGCGTGCGTGCGTGCGTGTGCGTGTGCGTGTGCGTGTGCGTGTGCGTGTGTGTGTGTGTGTGTTATTAGAAATTTGTTTTAAAATTTTGTTACATGTTATTTGGTTGTCTGTTTTAACGCAACTGAGATATTTTAACATAGTTTGTGGGCTTGTGTGTTCAAATATCTCAGTTGCGTTAAAACAGACAACCAAATAACATGTAACAAAATTTTAAAACAAATTCGTAATAATTAATAGTGTAAGTAAATTTTAATGTAAAATAACCATAACCATGTTTTTAAAATATTATATTAATTGTAGTTCTCTGATGATGGTGTAATAAACCGAAACGTTAGAAAAAAATTAAATTAGTTATACCTGACCGAAATCCCCACAAAAAAAACTATCAATATTAATTGATATTAACGGTCAAGAAAAGAATATATATATATATATATATATATATATATATATATATATATATATATATATATATATATATATAATATATATATATAATATATATATATATATATATATATATATATATATATATAAAAAAAAATATTTATAAAAAAAAATATATATATATATATATATATATATATATATATATATATATATATATATATATATATATATATATATATATATATATATATATATATATAATTTGAAAACCATGCCTAAAGAGACACTGATAAAGATTTGCAAAGATTTGGAATATATTTTGTCTGATGGTAAATCAGCTGGCATTAATGGTCTAGAATTAGTAGAGGAAATTTCTGCAGTTTGTGCACTTTTGGACAAAAAAGAAAGTCCAACTGATGTTCTTAAAATAATAACAATGCTAAATTTTGCTCCAAATCTTAGTATTGCCTTAAGAGTACTACTGACTATTCCAATATCAGTAGTAAGAGGAGAAAGAAGGTTTTCCAAAAATTAAAATTACTCAAAACCTTTTACGCTCAACTACCACGTAAAATCGACTAAACGGCTTGGCCATTTTAGCAACATGAAATTGCCGATCAAATACACGTGTAAATGGTATAATTTCAACAAAAAAAAATCATTACATCAGAGTGGTTGGGAGAAAGTCAATAATAATACAGGAGTGAAAGGAGGCCACAAAGATGTTTCAAAAAATGTTCTGATATACATGGCATTTCATTTAAAAAAATGTTACTTGACCCTGTAGAATTGTCTTGGCTCACCCTGTATAATAATTTTCGATTATAGATTTTTTTGTCTAGTTTACTTGTGTTTTTAAATTAAGTTTTTAGCTATCATAGAACTCGAGATATGGAAGTCGGACGCACTATTGCCCCACCGTGTATAAAACTATGACGTACAAAATATTTTCTAAAAAATTAATTTTTACACATAATATGTCTAAAAGTAATATTCAATAACCGTATTGCAAATAGAGTTGAGATCAATTTGACATCGTTTCAATAACGAATTTATTGCAACGATTACGCCCCCTCCCCTTTTTTTATTCGTAGAAATATGGTTTCGATCACTTCGAAAAAATTTCAAAATGTAAAATATCAAAAAGTTCTGAACTATTTATGTTATCGTTTAGCCAGGATTCACTAATGCAATCACGTCATATTCAGTAGCAGCACAGGAATTTCGCAGTCCGCGAACATTTTGGTAATAAATTGCCCCGCGGTCGGCACGACACGTCCTTTCTATAATATGTTTTTTTATGTTCATTATCTATGTTATATTAGGTTTGGACATAAAAATATAACATTACGTTTGAAATAGTTTAGTTGAATTAGTTAAATTCAAAAATTCGTTGTCGCCCATCCATCAGGGTTTTTTTATTATCATCATTTGGTTACCGCCGCTGAACCCTCAGCAGTCACTTAATTTATCCAATATCACGAATTCTCACGATTTTTTCCGAGCGAGTTCAAGCATACCTGGCTACAGAACACAGAGCAGCTAACAGTGGCATAATGGCATGACTAATTTAGTCAGTTGTTCTGTCTGTGGTGCTATAGAAAGACTGATGGTGGTGGGATTTGTATTTGGTTAAAGTTTAGTGTAAATAATTAAGAAAGAAAAGTAGTATTAAATTAATATAATAAAATGATGCTCGTAATATTGTTAGGTGTTATATTTCTTAGTACTGCCCATTCAGAAAACAACGGTATGTATTATCTATATAAACAAAACTATTTTAAATTTCAATGCAATGCAAAATAAATTTTTTACATTAGATTTTTAATAGTATACTTAGGTACCTTTACTTTTATTAGTGTTGGTGTAATCTTTATTAAGTAGGTTAGGTACACATTTGTTTTATTTGTTTACATTTTTGTTTATCTTGCATCTGAATTTATAATAAATTATAGGTAATTTTGGATAGATTCATTATGGACGATTAAAAAAGACATGCTATTAATATGTTTGATTTTTGTTGTATTTGGGTCAAGATATGCTAGGCTTTGATATGTATTTTAATCAGTTGATGAGGAAGCAGGCTGTCTGAGCATGTGATATGATGTATTACACACATGTTCATTTAACACTGCTTATATGCGGCATAGTTATTATTATTAATAAGTACAGTACAACGTTTTATATACGATCTAATTTTGGACTCGATTTGCTTAATAACAACTCGCAAAAAAAACAAAAAAATTAATTCGACCAAACGATCCTAAGTAGTAAGTAAAGATGAAAAAAATTATGTAAAATAAATTAAGGCTTGAAATTTTTATGTAAAATGTTCTGACTTTTTGAGCGGAGGGGCACGGCATCTTGAGGGCGCAAATCTTAATTGAAGTGTACCCAAATTAAACATGATATTAATTTTTTTTATTTATTGCAAATTCTCTGTATCGTTGAAAGTTAAAGACCATTTATATTATGTTGTTTTTACTTCAACATGCGTCTTGTACAGGGTTATTCATTATAAATTACCCACCCCTTATCATCGTTATTATTGCCTATAGAAAAAAAGTTTTAAATAAAAGTTGTGTGGTTACTGAATTTTGTTAGAATGCTATCAAAAGTACAGTAGCGTGCAGATTTCAGGGGATACAAAAAATGATATATTTTTTTAAATATATTATTAAATTTTTAGAATGATCCTCTGTTCCTGATTTCAAAAATATACCATATGTTACCCCTACCATATTACCGTTTTTGAGTTATTAAACGTCGAATATCTTAGTTAAACTAGTTACTGTAAATATGGAAAAGTTAACTATTAAAATGACAACTATAATGTTTGATAGGTGATATTTCTTTAATGGTTTACAGTGTTTTTATAGTGTAAATTTACACCATAAAAAATAATGTGCAAAATTGTTGAATTTTTTTTCCCATAGAGAAAACACATGCATACGTTGTAACGGACTACTCCTCTCCGGGAGGAAGGCATGTTACTAGGTAGTGTTGCTCCCATCAGATTAGGAGATATTTTAATGTCGTCGTATAGTAGGAGAAATCGCTTTAATGACGGGATGTGTGGTGTAAGACGCTACAGAACATTGAGACTGTATTGCTCGCTCGTTTACTTTTTCAATGTAGATTTTTGTGCTCAGTTTAGCTAGCATCAATTTAACACTTGTAGAAGAAAGTATTAACTTGAAATAAAAGTATTGAATTTAAAGTATTGGCTACACACATACAGTAGTTGCAGTATTCAAGTTCGCTTAATATAAATTGTTACTACCCAGCAATAAACGCGAGGAGGTATGAGCATTGCGAGTAATACTTAGTTACTATAATAAAAACAGAAAGACGTATTTTTGTCAAAATGAAAAAAAATAATATTCATAAATAATAACATCCTGAAAAAGAATATTTCTCAAGCACTGAACTACGAAAGCACAAAAACGGAATTAAATAATACAGTAATATCACAAAATTACTTCTTCACTTCACTTTACCTCACCTAACATCGCTTCTTCCTCTGAATACTTGCCCTTCTCATCCTCTTCTTCATTTTCAGATGAACTACTTTTCTCTTTCAAATTAATAATAAGTTTATTTCCACCATTTATATGACATTCAGCAATTTTTAAATAATCATCCTCGATTGTAATTACTTTCCTAATTCTTTTTTCCCAATATTCCTTGTTAATTTTCGACACTTTATTTTGAATTAACTCTACGACTTTTTTATCGAATTTCGGAAAAGTATTTCCTTTTCTGACATTTTTCTTCAACACCAAATTAATTCAATTGGGTTAAAAATACAGAAATATTGCGGTAATTTCAACACTTTGTGGCCATATCTCTCCGCTACGGTGTCTATAATATACTTTTCATAATTTTTCGTTTGCAGTTTGTATTTAATTTCCTCTAATATAGATCATGTTCCATTAAAAAAAAGTAAAAAAAATGTCCAACTCCAGCTTAGTAGAACTCTTGGTAGGAATTTTATACAGTTGTCTCGAATGGTACTTCGCATTGTTAAGAACAACAATACTATTCGGTTTTAATTTTGGAATTAGGGTATTTTCAAACCATTCCTCAAATATTTCTTCCTCCATGTTCTTGTGGTAATCCACGTTAGAGTCTTCCATGTTTTTTCCGCACAGTTTTAATTCATTATCAACTGATCCACAATGTACTATAATTAACCGAGTTCCTTTATAAGGGGGCAATGAGATTGGTTGACATTTCCCAGATCCAACAGTCCATCCTTTTTTTTTACGGTGTAATGAGTATCATACCAAGTTTTATATAGATAATAAATTGGTCTGTTTTCCCTTCTGAGTTCTTTTTCTCTTCTAGATATGAATCTCGCCAATCCAGTATTCGGCAGCTTTCCATAATCGCCATGCGTTTATTAATAGTTTGATATTTAAATCCAATTTTTCTCAGCCAAGATCCTAAAGTTCTTTTGGTATATTTTAGATGATAATCCATTTCCTTTAGTTTTCTGTCTACCACGTCAATAGTTGGAATTTCATTTTTCTGATATGTGTCGTAAACTAAAGTTCTTAAATGTTTTGCCATTGATGGGTCCAGAGTTTTCGATTGACCGGCATCGGATCGTTGTTTTCTTGGGAGGGCACCTTCTTTCACCAGTTTGTGTATTGTGAGACGTCATAGATGCTGTTTCACCTAGTCCATCTAAATCATATAAATTAGGGTCATTGCTCGTCGCGTCGCTTCAAAAGATTATTGTAAACATTAAAGCAAAGTTTCGCTTGCTCGTTGATTTTCTTTATCACTGTAAACACTATCACTTTCATTTTCACAAACATAATAAGATGTAAATGTAGAGTCCTCCCACGGTCGAAACATTTTTTATATTAAATACGATAACCTTAAATTATTTTCAAAAACACACCAGCAAATAAACATATAAAATAATTATTACTTATAATATTACACTTACCATGTATTACACAATTCACTGCAACACGATAATCTTCTTAAATTATTTTCAAAAACACACTGGCAAATAATCAGATATAAAATAATTTTTATTTAAATATTACACTTTCTCCTACAACGGCACTGCTAAACAAATCGATAAAAAACTAAGTGCGGACCTGAAGTATCACAGAATGCATAACTAAAACACTAAAACAAATTGTGAAGAATTAAAAAAAAAATACATAAAAAACCGCATGTCGTAGCAGTCACACTACAACTAGGCCTGTGCGATTCGGGGAATACTGAATCGATTTGCTATTCGCAAAAAAATATCGATTCGAATCGATTAATTGAATCGTTTAGCATAATTCGAATCAATTCGAGAATCGATTCAAAAATCGAATCGAATCGCTAATTGATTCAAAAATCGAATCGATTCGCAAGGAGCCGGATCGAATCAAATCGATTTGCATGGCACCGAATCGAATCGAAGTTACGATTTGAATCATAATTTAAATAGATAGGTTAGGTATTTATATTGATAATTTAATTTTTGATTCGTGTTCATCGGTGCCGAAAAATGGGGTAATGGAGTTGAAACACAGTGCATTCGCATTTCGGTGTTTCGTTCAGTTGTTAGTTACACAGCCAGATAAATAGTGAGAGACAAATACAAAAAATAAAAAAACATGCCGGGTAAGTGTTTCATAATATTATTATAACTTATCGTAGTTGCTTATTTACTTCCTTCTAAATTGTCACTTTACTGAATAGTGTGTTACCACACCTATGATTTTGAACCAAGAATGCCTATCATACTCATTACCTACTTACTAGAATAATAAGAATTTTTGGTAGTTTAACAAAACCAAATAAAGTGTTCCATTAGTGCCACTGTTATTTAAATTGAACAAAAAATAGTAGGCAGGGGTGATACATCTTCATGAAGCACAGATTTTAAAAAATAGGTTTCGATGTACCGATTTGATTCGATAGGTTGATTCGATTCGATATGCCAATTCGAATCGATAGGCTGAACCGATTCGAATTTCGAATTGATTCGATGTTCCAATTTGATTCGACACTTCTGTCGATTCAAATCGATATTCCGATTTGATCGGTGAATCGATTAAAAAAATCGATTCGAATCGATATATGGTTTTTTTGCCCAGGCCTAACTAGAACTACAATGACCCATAAATAGGTACATGTATTTATTATAAATGTTGTACATATCATGCTCCTGAATCACCATTTGTAAAACACTTGACACAAACAACTAATTTCTGAGAGCAAATTAACGTACACTTAGGTTGCACTAACATGAGTGACTGATAATGCGGTCACTTTGTTCGATGCATGACTAAAGAGGACCGAATGCAATTTTAAAATTGTAGTTAATTTATAGTTCCATGAAGCTCAGATCTAGTAGGTGTTATGCCGATAAGAAAATATGAAGAATGACTTTTTTATTTTTGTCATATGGAGGTAACCTCTGTGCAAGGTTTTAATTTAGTCTCATTCCAAAGCATGTCGACTCCAGATTTTTTAAGAAAATAAGCTACATTTTCATATTAAGTATCAAGGTAAACGGTTTTTCCGTCGGCTGTTGTGCTATGTTCAATTTTGCACTTAGGAGATATTGATGAACCACCGACGTTATGCCTTTTCAATAATAAGTGATTCAATTATATTATAAGCTTAATACGATTTTTATCTATTTTTATATATTTATCTTTTTTTTTTTTGTAAAGTGTTAAATTTTGTATGAAATTTATGAATAAATTTATTATTTTGCTTTTTCTTTCTTGGGGCTTACTACCACATGAATAATTCCTGGTTATATAAAAAATACAATTAGTTACCCAGTAAGCTATTGGAAAAATAAGCCTCTGTGCTTATGACTTTACGCCAAAAGATCAGTCAGAGGGTGTTTTTTTGACAACTAATATGAGAATAAAATACAGAGTGGGTCAGATTTTAATCGGTTTTAAAGAATTGATAAAACACACCAAAATAATATGGATTTGTCATATAAACGTATAGCAAAAAAGGCTTAGTTTTCGAGATAGAGGACGTTGAAGTTTTAATTTATTTTCCGTTTTTCCCATATTTCTCCGGAAATAATTGAGACATTATGAAATTCTGAAGGTGAACGTTGCGTACATCAATACACTTCTCACCATAGTTTCCATCTCTCCATTCCAACCAGATGCGTGACGATGGGGTGTGTCGAAAGATATTCTTCCTAAAAAAACGGGACGCCACTGACCTAAGCTATTGTTTCTTTCATTTTCATCATTTACCATCATTAATGCTCAAAAAGTTTTCTTATAATTTTTTGGTAGGTTTGAGTTAAACTTATTTCAAAATTAATCATCCCCTACTTATTAATTAGCTGTTGAGACTCGTTGAAAAAAATAACATGGTCTTGCATTTTTCTATTAATATAATTTCGAATGGAGAGACGAAAACTATTAGACCGAGAGCTCGCGTGGAAAAAACCGCGTGATAAGATACCAAATCGTCCAAATTAGCAATAATGAAATTAATTTGGAAAAAAAAATAGTATACAATCTCGTTATTTACACCAGACTAAATTCGTAATTAAAATGTGCGGACACATCATTGTTCAAAGTAACCAACTTGGCAGACACGCTAGGTGGTAGCTTTTTTAGAAAAGATGTCATTGAACATGCTTAAAAATCAGTCGCAACCTCATGATCGTATACCAGCCTAAATGTTGGCTCAAAATGTAGGTAAAATTATGCTGTTTCAATATATGAAAAGAAAATTTGAGCAGACGGTCCCATATCGCCTGCAGACACCGTCAAAGATTGTCATTTCATCTCCCTTTAGTGCTTAAGCGGTAACACGATAGAAGGAGACGTCTGCTGTTATCAATATTATTCGAGTGCACAAAAAAAAAAACGAATTTTCGCAATCTGTTTAAAACGTTCTACGCTTATTAATATTAATAATAATACAGGCAATTAAAACAATATTTTTTTATTTTAAATATATAGTACAAATATCAAAATATATTTAAAAGCAATTTTTACATTATATTACAGGGTTGATAAAAATCATGATTTAAAAAGAAATCAAAAATCACGATTTAAAAAAAAAATCAAAAAATTATGATTTTTTTGATTTTTATTTATTTTTTTACATAAACATCCTAATAATTGTCATTAACAATGTATTTAGTACTTATATTAACAAAGATAGTTTTTGTTTAAACTTACAAATGGAATAAATTGTGTACCTTGTATCTATAATTATAAAATAAGCTAGAGCATACATGAAAATTCCTGTCAGAACTTGAAAATTCGCCTGTCTATAATGCGCGGGGATGATGCGAATTGCCATTATTTGCTAATTTGCCGCGTAACGCGTAACAAGTGAGAAAGCGAGTCTAAGTGATTATAGTATTTAAATATTAAATAATTTTTTAACATGTCCTCTAATAGAAGTGGAAGGAAAAAAGATCCTATCTGGCAATATTTTATTGAAAAATCAAGTAAGCTTGATGGAAAAAGTGGTAGTAGAACTACATGTAAAAAGTGTAATGTAGAAATGCAAGGGCTTGTGGACCGACTGAAAGTCCACTGGAAAAAATGTGCTTCGCGTAATGTAGAAAGTGTAGAAACAAATAATGAAGGTCCCTCTACTTCAGGAACAGTGTCCAATGTAAGTATAATGTTATTTTATTTATAATTATAACTTCTTAGTAAGACAAAATATTAAGAGAACCTTTTTTTTTAATTTACTTATTTAACGTCGGTCTATTTCTACGACCTGGAATGGGTTGGAACCTTTGATGCGAAGATAACACTGACGTAGTTTTCCACGAAACACCAAAACACTATACACTGCACTCGACGCGCGTTTCGCCCACTAAGTTGGCATCATCTGGAGATGATTAAAACTGTTTTTAATCATCTCCAGATGATGCCAGCTTAGTTGGCGAAACGCGCGTCGAGTGCAGTGTATAGTGTTTTGGTGTTTCGTGGAAAACTACGTCAGTTTTAGAATCAAATTTAGCGTAAAAATGATCTAGTGCATTTTCTAGATTTCTAGTAACTTTCCTTGTGCAAATGTGAATTTCATTCACTCCTAGTTTTAAGAACAAAGTATAGTCTCTATGCCTGTCTGTATGTAGCTGGATTTAAACAACATAATCTTGTTTTGCTCTTATCTTCTACGCCATTAAGTAAAAAAAAGAAAAGTAGTGCCTGACTCCAGTTCTGAATCTTTATCATCTTTTGTTGTACGTACGACCAAGTCTGATAAAGAAGAAATAGATAAGCAAATTGCTAGAGCTCTTTATGCGACAAACAGCAGTTTCATGTGTATTGAACAACCTGAAGTAAAAAAGGCAATAACGCTTTTACGACCTGGATATGTACCACCATCTCGACATGATGTGTCCAAAAGACTGCTCGATGAAGTGTATAACGAGGAAAAAAGTAAATGTTTTAAAGATTTCTCAGGAAGTTCAGTTTGTCTGTCATTGGATGGATGGTCCAACATACACAATGAACCAATAATATGTGCAACTGTAATTACGGAAAATGAGTCTTCCTTTTTTAGTAGACACGATAGACACATCTGGAAATCCGCATACATCTGTATATTTAACAGAACTTGCAACAAACTTAATTAAAATTCTAAACACTGACTATACCTGTACAGTAAGTAGTTTTGTGACGGATAATGCTGCCAATATAAATGCTATGAGAAACCAAATTAAAGAGAACAGAACTAAATGTTATTACTTACGGTTGTGCTCCACACATTTTAAACTTGTTATGTAAGGATTTGGAAATTAGTGAAATTAAGGAACACGTTACGTTCGTTGTGAAATAGTTCCGAAACAATCATTTTGCCTCTGTCACATACGCAAAAGAAGGAGGAAAAAAACTTACTTTACCTTCTGACCTAAGATGGAACTCACTTGCCGACTGCTTAGAGAGTTTCGTTAAATCATGGCCCACACTTTTTAAAATTAGCAAGGAACATAAAAATGAAATTGACAGCATAGTAAGACAGAAAATATCAAACATTTATTTAAAAAGAACTGCTGAAGATTACTTATCACTACTAAAACCTATATCTGTTGCACTTGATAGGCTTCAAAGAAACGATGCAATTTTATCAGACGTCGTAATTTAAAATTCTTGAGTCGCATTTTGACGAAACTGAAATTACTTAAGGCAAATGCAAACATTTAGATACCGATACGGTCAGTGTATCACCTCATACCATTTGCTAGCCTTCATTCTAGACCCTATGAAAGCAAAGCATAAATTAACAGAAAGCGAAAAGATTCGTGCTTTCGAAGCCGCTAATTAATTATATCCGGAAGGTGGTTTACTACCACTGATTATTAAATTTCTGGCAAAATCTGAGCCTTTTGCCGATATTATGTTTCACGAAGAAATTCTTAAAAACACAAAACCCTTGGACTGGTGGAAATCCCAAAGAAATATTGATATTATTGACAAATTATTCCCGATTATCAAGCAACTATTTTCTGCTGCAGCTAGTTCAGCCTCGGTTGAGAGAATGTTTTCGACATTTGGTTTGATTCATTCTAAGATTCGAAATCGTTTAGGGATCGAAAAGGCAGCTAAATTAGTTTTTTTGTACAAACTTTACAATAATTAACCTAATTTAAAATTTTTGTTTTGGAGTAAATCATGTTTTATTTTCTTTTAGAGTTGGTTCTGTTTAATTTATTTACTTTATGTTTCTGCTTTTAAGTAGGCACCTAATTTATAATGTACATTTAAGAAGGTAACTTTTGTTTTATATGTATAACCTAACTGTTCTTTTCTTCTTTTTATTTGAATTTTTTTTCCGTTTAATTTGTATCTAGCTTTTAAATAAACTATACTTTTTATTTGAATTTTCTGAAGTTTGATTTACTGGCTTTACACAACTTGATTTAAATCATGATTTAAATTTAAAAAATCAGTTGATTTAAATCACGATTTAAATCAAATTGATTTAAATCATCGCAACCCTGTTATATTATGCAGGCAAACAAATATTACATGATTTAACCTAAATACCAACGAAAACGCATATTACAAAAACGATTTTTTTTTGTATTGTTAAGTTTAGATATTTTCTTCTCTAACTTCTGTTCACTGTAGAAAAACTTATTTTATGGTTAATATCCCGCAGTCTTATATGTATGTATAGGCCGCGTTCTATTTAAGCAAGCTATAACCTTATAAGGAATTAATTGTTGTAGATATATGTTTATCACTAATTTATTGAAAACGTATACAGGGTAGGCCAGATTTTAATCGGGAAACTTCAGATGGTGAAAGTTGCGTACACTTCGAACCATACTTTTCACCTCTCCATTCGAAATTACATTAATGGAAAAATGCAAAATCATTTAATTTTTTTAAATGATTCTCAATTAACAGCTAACTGATAACTCCATACTTATCAGTGATAAATCCCATTCACTGATAAGTATGGGATGAATGATTTTGAAATGAATTTAACTCAAATACGTTGCACGTATTAAAAAATTATAAGAAACCTTTTTTTGTGCATTAATAATAGGAAATGTCGAAAAAGAAAAAAAATAGCTGGTCAGTGGCGTCCCGTTTTTTTTTGGGAAGAATATCCTCGACACCCCCACCGTCACGCCTCTGGTTAGAATGGAGAGATGAAAACTATAGTGAGAAGTGTACAGATGTACGCAATGTTCATCTTCCCAATTTCATAACAATATCTCGGTTATTTCCGGAGAAATATGGGAAAAACTGAAAATAAATTAAAACCAACTCCTTCCATCTCGAAAACTAAGCATTGTTAGCTATAAGTTTATATGACAAATCCATATTATTTTGACATGTTCTATTGATTCTTTAAGTTCCCCGATTAAAATCTGCCCCACCCTGTATACAACATTCGTGATAACGAATTAGGAAAAGACATTATATAGTATGTCCCTGGATTACTGCCCGGAAAGGAAAAATTTTCTATATTTGTTACTTTTTAGAGTACACAAAAAATTAACTACCTATCTTAATTTTTTTTAGGAACCAAATAAAAAATTTACCTCAAATATGAAAATTAAGTTGGATATTTGAAAACGATTTTTTTTTAATAATCGATCTGTCAGAAGTAAATTCTGACTACCTGTAAATATACCGACAGTTGTTAGTGTTACTGATTATTGTCTTATAGTGTGATTAATTAACTTTTCTTCTGTTTTGTTAATTAATTTTAAAGAATACAGCTGAAATATTAATAAATTGTTCTAAAATTTGCCTGTTAATTTTAATATTTGGGCAAACTCTTTTAATTCTAAACAAATTATTTCATATTTTTTTCTAAAATTGAAAATTAGTTTTTTATTATTTTAATTTTCTAAGATTAGATCTTTCATAATTATTTAAAAATTTTTAAAGATAAGTTTTATGATAATGTTTCTATTGGTTATTTAAAATTTTTAATTTAAATTTATTTTTTTCCATGAGTCACAAGTTTTTTAAAAATATGTATTTTTAGTTTTTTTGTTTATTTTTAATTTCTTATTTTTAACTAAAAAATTATTGTTTTTTTAAAGAAATAAATATTTATTTATTTTTTTTTAGTTTAAGAGAATATAAAAATATTAAAAATTCCTTAAACGAAGGGTAAAAATGGAATTTTACTTATTTAAATATAATGTTGAGTTTTTTTTTTATAAATTTTCCTCATATGATGTATGGGATTGCAAAAAATGTAATTGAGTCGAGAAAAAAATTAGAAAAAAAAAATAAATTCGCTCTAATAAAGAAAAAATTGTATATTTTCTAAAATAAATAAAAATTAAGATTGTGGGGATATTGTATTTTACTATATTATTAAAAATAAATTTATGAAATTGTATTTATTATTTATTCCTATAATGAGGAGAAAAATTATATTAAATTAAAAAAGATTTTGAAGTTAACAAATTAAATTAAATTAATTTTAGTAAAAAATTCCGTTTTTCTATATTTTTAAAGATCAAATAAATACATGTCACTCCGCACATGAAGATTAAAGTATAAAATACCGCAACACAACATACACATGTTTGCCACATTGATTGCCCACATCCTAGGATGAGATATAAAACAATTACAAAATAATAATATGAGTCATTTTTGTTTATGACAGTTTGTTAAAATAACCTTAGATTTTTAGATATTTTGTTGTTTTAATAGAAAAGTGAAATTTGTGCGAGTTTTTGTAATTAATAATAAGTATTCATAGACGATTACTTTTTACAAAATGACGTTAAAAACTGTAAAAGTGTTTGGAGAATGTTAACTCTAGAATCAAAAATTTCGTATCATAGGTAAGTTTATTTTACTTTTTATTTTGAAATAGTAAAATTACAATATTTGGGACGATGACATGCACTTGGCAGAAAAAAATAAGGATATTACTTGAAGTTGATCGAGATATATATATCTGTTAACACCCGAGGATTTTGAAATTATAGGAAATAAACATGCTCTTAAAAAATCTACGTTACTAGTGTGATATCTTCATGAAAGTGAGAAAGTTGCATTGTCTTCCACTTCGTCATTTCAGTCGACCAAATTTAATGAAATTCTGTTTTTTTTGTATCCGACACTCTCATCAACCACCTCACCTACGAAGCGAAAAACGAAATGAAGAATTTTCACAGATGAATATTAATGAATCTTCTCCTTTATCTTCCCCAGTATCGCAAAATGTAGGAATTGTGGTAGAATATTCAGGAAGTGATTCACATAGGTACTAGTAGAAAAAGAAAACAATTCATGTTGGAGCACAGCAGTTATTCGTAAGTATTCATTTTAGATAATATCTTGACCCATTAGACGAGACCCAATTGTGCTTCTATTAGTATAAAGAAGTGAAATTGTTAACTTCATATTTACGACTAAATTGTATTCCATAAAAAAATAGATGAATTGTAATAATAAATTAGGTAAACATTTTTTTTTTTAGGTTTAGTCCTGGGTAGAGGTTTTAACAAGACCGAAGGTATATCCCAATCATAAACATAATTTTAGTTTTTAAAAGCAACAATTAATTGCTATTGTAAAATTAGAGTGAATAATTTAGCTATGAAGTACACAACAGTTCTTCAAGGTGATGGATGCAGTAAGAAAAATTTTTTATAAATAAGTAATATCTGCATCAGTGAGTGTATACAGTTGAACTCCAAAATAATAATTTGTGTGCCGTATTCATAAATTGTAGTTAAAGTAAATTGAGTGATCATCAGCTCTTGTTTTGTTTAATCTAAAATAAAGAATTTGGCAATATATTCAATGCATATCTTTTACATATTTTACTTGACTTCTATGTAAATTAGCATTGATTATCAATACAGTTGAATTGTAATTAAGCATAACGTTAATTTGCAAACCTTGAAAGGAAAAACTGATAGCCACAATTCTCATTTTTACCACTAAGCCGTAACATAAATAGCAGCAGAAAATGAACAATGTACCTTTTATGTCAAACTTTTAGAATGGGCACATTCTTGTTTACTACTTTAATTAAGAAAACTATTAATGATTTAGAAAATTTAAAAAAAACTTTTGAAAATATATTTCTTTAATTACAGGAAAACGGTACAATGGAAAAAAAACATTTAAATTTTAAAGGTATATTATTTATTACACATATGACGAAAACAATTTACTTTAAATAATGAATGTAACCCTTGATACTGTTTTCAATTTTCCTGATCAGGACTATGTATAAATTAGTTACCAGCGACTTCCTATGGTAGTGGTGTACCTTATTGTGTAGATAAATCTGATAAATGCAGTATGCAGTGCTAATAATAATATAACACTATTTACCACGCAAATCTAGCCATAACTACTCATCCTGATAGTAAAATTCATGAAATTTAATTTCTGCCCGTTCTCAATAAAACTTGTATAATATAATTACTTACTGAGAATAATTGACAGACTTCTATTATTCAACATTTATGTAAATTAATTTCTTTTACTAGCTCAATGAAAATAAATCAACCCAGACTAAAATATAGTGTAGTTAAGCCATGTAAAATTAGATTTATATTTCTTATAGATATAGAAACATTGACTATTGAATACGAAATGTCTAATAAATAAATATATAACGGTAATTATTAACAGCATTAGCGTTCAGGGCTATTAGTTAAAAACCTCAATTTCAAATTGATGTGCAATTTTACAAAATGAGTAAGATAAATGTACATAATTATTATTATAAGTATCTAATACGGTCGAACTTCTCTGTAACTCAAATATATTTCTGTGCCCTTATTTATAATTCGTTTTAGAAATATTTTCTTTAAATCAAATTTTCTCTAACACGAACAGTCTTGAGGGATTTAGGAGGTTCAAGTTCGAGGAGTTTTATACCTTATCCTAGGATGTGGGCAATCAACATTGCAATAGGTATGCGGTTACAACAAGACAAGCTTGCCTGTGTATTTTTGACCAAGAAATCATATTCCGATAGGATAATCTCAAAAAATACACATGAAAAAGTTTGGAGGTGGGAGAACGAAACCCGCCTTCCCATTTTGAGCTCCAATGTTTGAATTTACTCTTGGTGGATAGCATAAAATAATGACTCTTATTGATATTAAATCACGTGAAAAAGCGGGTCACTGTAGCTCAAAGGGCTCTTGAGATAGTAAAAATTTCAATTTTGGGTGCCCCCTTCAGAAGGCCCTAGCTCTATTAAGAGGGATTTCTAGACCCATGTTATAGGAAATTTTTTAAAGAGTTTTTATATAGAATCACCCCTTAAAATTAATGACTGCTTAACTGAAACACCCCGTATATGTTTTCAATAAATTAGTTGTAAACCTATATCTAAATTGAGAACAATTAATTCCTTATGTTATGAGGTTATAGTTGCTTAAATAGAACGCGGCTTATACATATAAGCCTGCGGGATATTAACCATAAAATAAGTTTTTCTAGATATAAACAGAAATTGGAGAATAAAATATCTAAATTTAGCAATACAAAAAAAAATCATTTTAATAAACCATGTTTTCGTGGGTATATAGATTGATCATGTACATATATATTTGTTTGACTGTTTTTCATGTACCTATATAATATAATGTAAAAACTGCGTTTAAATGTTGTGATATTTGTACTGAATGTTTAAAAATAAATATATATATTGTTTGAATTGCCTGTATTATTATTAATATAAATAAGTGTAAAATGTTTTAAAGTAATTGCAGAAATTCCATCTTGTGTGCACTCGAATAATATTGATAACGGCAGACGTCTACTTCTATCGTGTTACCGCTTAAGCGCTAACGGGAGATGAAATGACAAATTTTGACAGAGTCTGTAGGTGATATGGGACCGTCTGCTCAAATTTTCTTTTCATATATCGAATCAGCATAATTTTACCTATACTAAACTCTATTCACTTTAATTTTGCAGTGATGGGTTGTACTTGAGTGAGTGAAACGTTCAACTACGACCGATGCTTATGTAAAATAAATAGGGAAATAAACCGCTATAGGAACTTTGCATTTGTGTACATCTGCCTGCCGTCTGCATCAAGAATCAGCGCGGATTTTGTTTTCTATTCTGGCTAACACTGTTAAGTGAATAGAGTATACGTATACTACCTGTATTTTGCACCAGTTTTTGTTTGTTTAATTTGTTACTGATTATGAAAAAAGAAAAACAATGTAACTGTAATCTTTATTTCACTTAAAGATTCATACCATAATTAAGTATATATTAATACATAATTTATAGTAACATTAATAATAGTTAAAACAATTTTACGTTCCAAAAAGGTTTTTATATATATATAAAAATATCTGATGTGGCCAGCACATAACCTTTCTTATACCAGTATATATCATCCTGATGTAAAAAAATCATTATATTTAATTCTTCACTTACCTCAATTAAATTTTAATATCGTACCTTGAAATGTTTCATTAAAATTTTTAAATATATAATTATCAGCGTCATTCGATACTGTCAATAATAATTCATGTCATATATTTTAATAATTTCTTCTTATCGACATTGACGACATTTTTGTAACTAAATTAGACATTTCAAATGTCAAACTGTTAAATTTATCCTAACCTCATTTAAAAAATGGTTTAATGTAAAAAAAAATTAAGTTTACATCATTTATTTAAGTAATTGGAAAATATATTTTAATAGCTTCATATAGTAGACATGATTTATAATCTTTCCATCAGGAATATATTTTTTTTGTAAAGGCAAATACAAAAAAGGTTGGGTCCCGTAGACCTCCTTTCAGCTGGCCAATTTTGCTCATCATCGAATTTATCATTGTCTTTGGCCTTTAGAACATGTGTACCAAATTTGAAAGCTTTATCTCAAAAACTGTGGCTGCTATTGCGATACTACAGACATGTACACAGATTTTTGTCGATAAAGTTATGTTTTTTCATTATAATTTGTCGAGAATCATCCAGAAATGCAATACAATTTTTTAATTTTTTTTCCCGAAATTGTACCTTATTTCTTCATTCATTCATTGTGTCTCTTCTGGTGGTACCACATTCACCAAATTTAATGTGTCACCTAAAATGTTTTGACAATCTTAACTGCCAAATTTGGGAAGTCTCCTTGTTTTTTGAGTATCGCGAATACACACATAAACACACACACGCATCGACAGACATCATTCGGAAAATAGTAAGAATGGATTCAGGAGGGTTCAAAACGTATAAATCAATCAGAATCTCGAGATCGAAAAAAACCACGATTACTATACTTCCTTATATTAGGTATAAGAAAGTAAAAAATAATAAATAAATAAATATAAAATACATTTTATCATGATTTTAATCTATATTTGTGTGTGTGCGTGAGTGCGTGCGTGCGTGCGTGTGTGTATGTGTCAATATATAGCAGATCACTAAACATTCAAGAAAGCATAATTATTATTATTTCTAAATATCATTTATCGGTTATTCCATGTTTCATCTTTGAAAAAATATACTATATTATGAAAAATAACTAATAAACAAAGGACATTAGAAATATGATTTAAAAAGAAAACTAAATTGTATATGGATACTTTTATTGATCATTGATTCACTGAAGAAAGAGAAAATCTAAATATAGGTTTTACGATTTCCAAATATTTATGCTGTAGCGACTTGGCTCTTCCACGTAGACACCATTCTGTTTATAATCTTACTAAATACTGTTTGACGTTAAGGTTACTAGATCAGAATATTTTCAAATAAGTATAAGAGCAATAAGATTTTTTACATTAACAAACGAAAAATAACTTTTTCTATATAGAAAACATTTTACTGATGAAATACATAATGTTAACCACAAAAATAATATTATTAGGACAATTCTTAACAGAAAAATATAGGAGATTTTGTATATATTGTTATTAAATAAAAATTATTTTCATTGGCGGCTCTTGATAATTTTACTTGGTGGCTCTAGTTCCTTAAAAAAATATGAACAATATAATAAAGACTCACCTTCAGTCCCTCGGTAATTTCATCCAATGTATATATATATGTATATATATGTATATATATACAAAAAAAAGTTCACAATATAATAATCACTTAAAAATAAGAGTAAAAATGTTATTGCTTTTACACAAAATCAAGTCTTCTGTCTTTCTGGGAAATAAAATGTTCTATGACTTTTTCGTCAAAATTGCTTATGTTATGGATAAAGTTCTTATTCATTGACATCACTCACGGCATTAATTCTCTTTTACGTTCTTATAAATAGTTTTATTCTTTTAAAAGGGACTTTCTCACAATAATTTTAGTAAAGTTTGTAGGTTAATTGATAGAAATGCTTGTCATAAGAAAATGTTATACTTTTTTGAAAATTGTATTAATTTTTATTATTTTTTTGTTTATTAGATAGGCTATTTTTGTTCATTTCGCCAATAACATATGGCAACATTAAAAAATTACTAAATTTATAATTTTAAGTTTAAATTTATTATAATTTAAAATTATTTTTTTTATAATTTTTAGGGTTAAGTATTGGTAAAAGGGGAATTTTTTTATTAAAAAAACAAATTGGTTTTGGATTGTATGCTTAGCCCACATATTTTTGAAATATTGTATCAGTTTTAGATATAAAGTCTAAATATTTAAATTTATTGGGTTTTATATTAAAGTTAACCCATACTATATTGAAATATGTTATTTCTCAGCAAGAACAAACGAGAAGGTATGAACATATCCTTGCCAGGATGAGGGAATAGGGCAGGTTAGATTAGCGACGGGCAAGGATGTTATATAGTAAAAAATAAAATTAAAGTTCCTTCTAAAATAAAAATAAAAATGTAAGTTTCTTAACCAAAGCAAAGAATTAGTACCACAAAAATAAATATTTGTTTAGATAAAACATAAATAAAAACAAAATTAAAATATGTCTCTAGAATAAAGTAACTTAAATTAAAACTTCTTGTCAACTAAATAAAATATATTCCAAGAAATGTAACAATAAAACAGTAAACGTCATACCTAATATAATATCTAAATATTTTGTTCTGAAAATATATGTGTATTAAAAAAGTTAAAGGCTAAAAGTTGACGCGTCCGAATCTTCACTTTCTGAAGAGGAATCATTACCCGGTTGAATTATAATCGGCGCAATGTGGGGTAGTGTTGGATATTGATTTTCTTTATTAATTACATGCTGAACGCAATTTTTCCATAAATCAGTATTGTCGAGATCATTTATTACTTCTCTTATATGATCAACTACTACCGCGCTTAACGTTGGAGAGTCATTACATTTTCGCAAACGATCTTTTAAAGTTGCCCAAACCATCGCGATAGGATTAAATATGCAATAGTACGGAGGTAAGCGCAAAAGTGTATGAACGTGTATCTTGGATAAGTTATCAATAACATATTCCTTTTTGAAATTCTGTTATTTTATTCTTTTCAGTAATTCGCGCTTTATTGGAACTTTTACAGGAATTTCCATATTTTTTTCTCTCATGAATTTTAAAATGTCTTCCTTTCTTGTACTGATGTTTGGTATTTTATTTAATATTCGCGAGTGATAAGAAGCATTATCTAGTACAATTACCGATTTAGGCGGAATATTTGGTAAAAGCTGTTATGAAAACCATTTTTCGAATAGATCGGCTGTCATATCTTCGTGATAGTCTGCAGAAGACTGCGATATTTTTTTGGCCGACAAGAGCAACGCATTAGGTACAAACCCTTTTTCACTTCCCGCATGAAGTATGATAACGCGTTTTCCTCTAGAACACGGAGTATTTAAAACATAATTATTTGAACCGTCTACCCAACCATACTGAACTACATCATGCGTGTCAAACCACGTCTCATCTAGATACACTATATGCCTGTTTAGTTTACGATATTCTCTGATTTTTTCCAAATAATCTACCCGAAGTGCTACTATACGTCGCGATTCCATAATTACCATACGACTGTCAAGTTTTTTATGTTTAAAACCTCATTCTAATAAAACATTTCGTAGTGTATCTAAAGAACTATAATTATAATCAGGATAATCGTTAATTTTTCTCGAATCATTTTTAACGTAGGAACTATATTTTTTTCATACATATTATAAATTATACGCCGTATTACATCTTTGATAGCATCATCAATATTTTTTAATGTCATATTTTTCCGTTTCCTATTTGTACCGTGATCTATATCATCTCTTTTTTTAATACACGATAAATTGTTGATTTTGATATTTTAGTTAATTCGTTAATACGTTCTATTATTTCTTTCTCACATTTTCCACGATTTTCGCTTTTTAAACGTTCATATATATTTAAAATAATGCGTTGACTTGGTACGTGTAAATCTTTATTTTGAAACTCTAAATTTATTTCGTCTTCCTCGACAATAACAAGCTCAACTATTTCGGGATTTTGGGGCGTTATTATATTATCTTCTGTTTCAAATGGTCTCCAGAAAGCCATGGTAAATTAGTAAATAATACAATATCTTAAATACCTTTTATGTAGTAATAAATATTTACCAATATGAACACTAAGTATAAACTGAACCACACTTGATATTATAATAGGTATTTCTGCACTGCAGTGGACAAATGTAATAAATAACTAGGTAATCGACTCCACGTTGACTACTGACTGATATAAACTCAAACACCCACCGACCAACCGGACTGACGATTATCCTGATCCCAGCCAATCGTCGCCCAACGTCCTCAAAACATAGCCAATGCCGGCACATCTCACAAGTCTACGTAATTGCGGAGAAACGATTTAATGAGTTTTTTTTATACTAGTGGGCCTGTCCGTTTTATTATCTTTAAACACGTGCAGTCGTAGATGGTTCATTCAGGCTGATTACATTGCCCGTCTCGGACTCGCCTGCACAATTTCAACTACCATTCGATTCTCGATACCATTGCTAAATACATAGGACAAAATATCAAGTTAAATGCGCACAGTCCTGTGCTTTAACAATGACCAATTTCATTTGACTTCGTATAAACTTTAACTTGACCATTTCGCTGAACGTTTCATTTAAACCATTTTTAGACAGGCAAGAAAGCATATTTAGGCCACCTACAATATTTTTTAAAACCTGTTCTTGAATAAATGACTTCCAATTCAGTCCTTAATTTGTCTTGTTGTAACATTGGGTAAGATTCAACAACTGATTTGAAAGTCGACGTCGGAAATTTCTTTGAATAATTAAGAAAATTGTCTACATTCACTAAAGATGCAGCTTCTAAATGATCTCTTATAACGACTTCTTTTTTATATTTATTTTCAAATTTAATTTTTTTAAGAAGCAAGCCAGTTATTTTAAATATTACCCAGCTAGCAAGCAAGAGACCCTCCAAATTTGTATATCCTAGGGGTGAGCTTTAACCTGTCCACCAATTTAGTTCTGAATTGCTTTGATGTATATTTATGTACAGGGTTTTTTATTTTGGGCACCACCAGTTTTTTATAGTTCAAGAATAGGTAATTAATTAAAAAAAACAACATTAAACAAAATACATATCTATTCAATAAAAACTGGAAAAAATTAATATAAATTCAGTTACAAAAAACAGAATGCACAGTAATTAAAATGAATGTCCAACAACACGTCAGTGTACTCAAAAAAAAAAGACAGTATTAACTATAATAAAAGTCAAGGGTCAATCAAATACTGCAGTTAGCCAATAGACAATAATTGGTAACTACTTTGGTACAAAACAAATCAAGCAACATAAGACATCAAATGTCAAATGAACATAACTGTAAATAAATATAGTTTAAAAAAACTAAAAAACGCTTTTAAAGAATCAAACTAAAAAGTGAAAAATAATTATTAATATAAACTGAAAATAATAATGAACAAAAAACTAGTATATTGTGAAAAAAGCGTGGGGTGCTTTGTGCAATATTTTTCGTATATCGAGACCCCCTTTTTCACATAATACTAGTTTTTTCGTTCATTATTATTTTCAGTTTATATTAATAATTATTTTTCACTTTTTAGTTTGATGTGTTAAAAGCTGTTTTTTAGTTTTTTAAATTATTTATTTTTAACTTTAGTTTGATGTTATGAAAGGTGTTTTTAGTTGTTTTAAACTATTTTGTTATTTGTTTATAACATATTACGATCAACAGATATTTCTGAAAAAAAAAATTTTTATTTCAGCCGTGAGGTTCGACTCACGCCGGAGGAGTCTGTCGTTTCGCGTCGACTGCCTTAACCCACTCGACCACCGGGCTAATTAACAATTATGGAATCTACTGACTATTAAGCCTTTGCTTTCACGCAGGGATACGAAAAGGTTGGCGTCCTGAACAGGATAATGATATAAACTTATCAAATTATTGTATTGTTACCGGTTCTTAATAAGTGTACAAAGTTTCAATTAAATCTGTCCGTTTAAAGTGGGTTAAAATCGGTCCAAAGAGTCGGTTACAAACAAACAAGCAAACAAGCAAACAAACAAACAAGCAAACATACAGGTGAAGCTAATAAAAGCGTGTTAAAAACAAATACATAAAGCAGCATAAGACATACTTGGTATAATGAACGTAAAGATACAAAACAAATACATAAAGCAAAGTAAGGCATAAAGGTAAACTGAACATACGGTATATATTTCGGTACAAATCAAATACCTAAGGTAACATAAGACATAATTTGTCACATGAACGTGAAGATATAAAACACAGAGGTAAGGCAATATAAGACATCATTGCCTCATAAACATACGGTACATACTTAAACAAATACATAAGGCAAGGTAAGACATAATTTGTCACATCAACGTAAAGATACAAAACATATATATAATGCAATATAAGACATCAATGTCAAATAAACATAACGGTATTTAACCTAAATAAATCAAGTTCAAACTGGAGTTCACGCAATACACAGTATGTATTAATTGTCAGAAAAGTGGTTGGCTATATTAAGTTAATCACTTACTGTCGGTAATTGCAAAGGTACTACCTGACTGGATCCAAAAAACACCATAATATAACTTGTTCAAAACACCGCATTTCATAAGACAAAATACACCGCGGTAACGAAATGTACTATACCATATTACTTATTATGCCGCCACGAATTGTCTTTGGCAGCACTCACATAGGTCCGCTCGCCACCATCGATCCAGGCGGACTCTATACATCCGCTCTCCACCATAGCCCGAGGCGGACTCTCTCTGCGTCCACTCTACACCACCGCTCTAGGCGGACTCCCCGCGCACTCCCGTGTTTTTGTCCAATCACAGGGCTACAGGTTACGCAAACTTTCTCGGAAACAGACAAGGTCACGCACACCAGATTTAAATGTAAATAATGCACATAAAAATAAAAGAATCTCTTTTTAACAACATCAGAGATTATATTTATTTTCCCATATTATTCGGCATATGCATTTTTATTGAGTGTTTTCGACTTGCGTCCAACCTTTGACTCTATTCAAATATAGTAATTTAAGCTCGCAGGGCCGTATTATAAAATTATAAGCACTAACTTACTGCGACCGCAAGTGGTTTACTCGTTAAAGATAGTGCTTTCGATTAGGCCAAAAAAGTGGACCGTTACACTCTGTATGACAATCTTTCTTTCATCTGAAAAATTATTGTATCACACTTCCTTAGCAATTACGGAATTTCTATTTCCAGGATTAATTTTTCTCCGTTTATTCTTGTTCTCAATGTCAGTAATTTCTTTTTCTATCTCATCAGTTGAATTTCTACTAGATGATATAATTTTTTCAAACTCTTATACTTTTCTTTTAAGTTCAATACTGTATGTATTTCTGACTTGAAATTGATTAAATAATATGTTTACATGTGGAAAGATTTTGTGAAATAAATTAAGAAAAAATACAAAATTGGGATCTTCTAGAGTTCTTCGTAAACCGTAGGCCTCTTTGCAAGTAACAGATTTATTACACATTTCCTCCAATTCCTCGAAACATTCAATTAACTTTTCTCTGTTCTGAAAAATGACGTTTACCATACGGATGTTATAATTCCAACGTGTAACGGCAACTCTAGGCAATTTTCGATATACAATTTCTTCTCATACATCATATCTGTGAGTAGAACTAAACTAGGAATTGCGGATAAATTTGAGAAAGAAATTTTCATTTTGGCAATCTGACTGGTTGCTTTCTGAATATTTAAATTTAATTGATGCGTATAACAATGCACAAAATGAGCATGTTTATACTTTAATTTTATTTTTGATTGAACTCGACCGGTAGCCTCAACTCCTGCTACAAGATATTTACACGTATCTTGTATGCTAGGACACTGAGGTCTGTTGATCCGGTCTTCCAGCAGATACATGAACAGCGTGATGCCAAGAAGGGCATGGCAGGTTGCAAGGACAGCCTGCTGATAGACCGCTGTATTACACAGGATTCTGTGCAATACAAGCGGAATCTATCGATGGCCTGGATTGACTACCGCAAGGCATTTGATACAACATCGCACGAGCTATTGTTGCACTTGCTCGAATGTCTTGCGGTACCAGCACCACTAGTGAGATGCATAGAACAGCTGCTGCCACTCTGGAAGACTCGCTTCACCATAACATCAGGTGCACAGCGGGTCACGACAGAGCAGGTGGCATTTAGGAGGGAGTTTTCCAGGGTGACTCCCTGAGTCCTCTCCTCTTCTGCATCTTACTGCTGCCGTTGTCTGTTGGGCTACGCCAAACCCGCGGATATCAATGTGGGCCACCCAGCGACCGGAGGCATAAGGTCACCCATCTATTTTATATGGATGACCTTAAACTTTATGCCTCTGGAGAGCGTGAACTACAAAACGCTCTTAGGGTGGTCGAAGAATATACGTGGGCAATTGGTATGGAGTTCGGGTTGGACAAATGTGCAGTCGTCCACCTCAAGAGAGGACGATGCGGGGAATTCCCTGAAGATGCGCAGCTCGCAGACGGAAGCATCCTAAGACATCTGGATGCCGGAGAGACCTATACATATCTCACCGCCTCCGGAAGATTTGGTCTTCCGAACTTTCGGGGAAGAACAAGGTGTCTGCAACTAATATGCTTGCCGTTCCGATTCTGCTCTACTCCTTCGGAGTAGTAAAGTGGAGGGTAGATGAGCTGCGTCAATTAAACAGAGATACCCGCAAGATGATGAATATTCACATAAGTATTCATCCTAGATCGTCCGTTCCTTGTGTGTACCTCCCACGTCAACGGGGGGGCCGAGGACTCTTGAGCTTGGAGTGTACGCATGGAGTAGTTCTGAGTATGGCATGTAACATCCTCAGGAGCTCAGATCCCCTCTTGTGGTTCGTAAAACATCACGAAATTGTAGGAGTGGGAGCAGGATTATTCAAGGCAGCAAAAAGAGCCGCAGATGAACTCAGTCTCGCATTTGAAATCGGACGAGGAGGCCGGCGAGGTGCTGATGTTGAGTCAGTCACCGAACTTCAGTCAAATCGTCTGAAAGCCCGAATCAGAGCTGCCGAAACGGAAAATCTGTTTCAGCAGCATGTCGATAAACCCCAGCATGGCGTCTTCTATAAGAACATAGAAACACTGGGTTTATCGACCAGGCTGACATTCACCTTTCTAAGGTCGGCCGGGCTTAAGTCAGAGACCGAGGGATTCATTATGGCCTACCAGGATGGTGTTATCAACACCTTGGTCTACTGTAGCCGCGTGTGGCGTGTAGAGGTTCCTGATATCAACTGCAGGACATGCCATCAGGCGCCGGAATCGCTCATGAACTTACTTTCTGCATGCCCCTCATATGCGATTTCGGCCTACATCCACCGACATAACGCGGCTTTACGAGTGCTATACTACCATCTAAGGCACTCGTACGGGGTAGACTAGACACCAGTGCTGCCTTACGCCCCCGGAGATATTGAGTCCGTTGTCGAGAACGAGAAATGCCGAATTTACTGGAACTACTCGTTCCCGACTGTCAGGCTAATCCAAGCCAACAAGCCTGACATAGTCCTCCTCGACCATCAACTCAAGGTGATGTATGTCATCGAGTTCTCGGCACCTGCAGAGAAAAACATCACCTTGAAGGAGGAGGAGAAACGGACCAAATATCGCGAACTCCGGTACGAGCTCCAAGTGCTGTACCCAGGCTACTCGGTAAGAATGGTCGTCCTTATAATCGGTGTACTCGGAGGGATAAAGCCTACGCTGCTCTCGGAACTGAAGATCATACCGGCCTGCCAAAAATCAGCCGAGTGGCTGGCAGGCCAAATGCAGAAGGCGGTCATTCTGGGTTCTCTCCGTCTGCTTAGGGCACATGATTCTGGTATCTACAGTCACTAACCCTGCGGGATGTGGGGAGTGGCTGTAGTTGATCCGCCGGCGCGACTCCCGTGAGGCGTCGGAGGCCACGGGAGGACTGACCGGCATCGTGAAACCGAAAAAAAAAGTAATAATAATAATAATAAGTTTTTTAAAGTAATTTACATTATAGTAATAATGAAAATGATTAACACAGTATGTACTCATGTAAACATAACTAAATAAGAAACTTGTAAATAACAAATAAAATTTCTTCTGTAGTAACTATTTATATTATGAGAACGACGAAAGCCACGATTCTTCAACAGAAGATATTTCCCCTTCTGAGGATTCTGTTTCCTCAGATTCATCGTTAGTTGGATTAGGATCAGCTGGCATTAACAGTTCCAGTGTTTCTTTTAAAAATGGGTCATTTTTCTTCTTGGGTTTTGGCCTGATGCTTGTTATTAGTGGATTGGAGCTAAGCAATAGCTTTCTAGCATAGTCGGAAATGTTTATTTCTGGCTTCGGCAGCCTCTTCGGACAACTGGCCAATAGGTAATAGGGCATTTTCTATAACAGTTGCACCGTGGATCAGTATCTTGTGTTGTGTTGGTGTCATAGGATGCCAAGAATATATCTGCACATACAGTTTTGCAGTCTCCATGCAATATGCAGAAAACTTTTGTACGTTCACCTTATGACCACTTGAGATTACTTGCAAAATGACCTTGAATATAAATATAAGATTAGAATCTATCCATGTGATCTCGGCTGCTACTTTTGGGTCATTAAAAAATCTTCTGCTTGTATTTCCTTCATTTGTATTGCCGAAACCGACTTTTGGCACGTCCACAATTAATTCGATTTTTGTTCTGAACCTGTCCTGGATTTCCTTTTTTCTATTCTTGACAGCTTCTTTGCTAGCAGTGTCAGAAGCTCGGATCTGCAATTTTTTGATAGGCAGTTTGTATGCCAGGTGCAAAAGGCTTTCGAATAATCGAATTCTGGCGTGCAACACAGACAGCCCAAAGTTCAAGGACTCCATTTTGACTTCACCTTTCTTTGTTAAATCATTAAAATATTTGGACGTCAAGCCGCAAATATAACATCTCATTGTTGATGTGGTTTGTGTGGCTGCATTACAGACTTTTGCGTTTATCATAGTAAGCATCATTGTGTGCTTTACTGAGTAATCTTTATCCCCCATTGAAACATTTGTATTTTGCAACAACTTACCAGCCTTTTCTACATAACTGATTTCCTCATTTGTTACATCCACTGGTTTCTTTACAAATCTATTCGAATGGGGCGACAATATCTTGGGGAAGATGGCGTGGGGTTCTGCCAAACTATTTTACTGTTGTTTCTACCGCAAATTATTTGAAGTGGCACAAACGAACTTTGAAAAATGTTCGAGTCATCACTGTCATTTTCCATCTTCTGTTTAAACTGTGCTTGCTGAGACCCGTCACAACCCCACTTGCAAATTAACTGTAATGTGTTTATATCTTCTTCATTCAATGTGTGAAAAACTTCTGCTAAAGCCAATAACAATCGCTGGACGGTATGGTCCATCAAATTTTGTATGTTAATTTCAGCAGAAGTGGCTGTAACTCGATATGCCTCTTTAGGTGGGTAACAATCTTGTTTTGCTTTTGTAGCAGGCTATAGCAAGGATAAAATTTTCTATTTGTGTTCCTAATAATTTCATATTGTTGCCTGGATAAATCAGCCTCAACAAACATTGAGAGCACGCGAAGTGTTGTCAGCTTATTCTCTTTATCATCCCGTACACTTCTAATATATGCAGTTCTATATTTTTTGCACGCTTGGGTGAGAACCATCTCTTTTTGCATCTGTGAGGCAGTCCTTTTTCCCGAGGTTTGAAGTGTTATTTTTGCTGCATGTAGCAACATTTCTTCACTTGTAGTACTTCGAAGTTCTTCAGTTTTTCTTCGTTTACTTCTTTCGCTTAATTCTTTTGGTGGCCGGCCAAAACGTTGTGCTACTGTAGGTTGCTCAAACGTTCTTTGTAACAAATTTTTTTTTAATGAAGTTATCAACATTTCTTTGTGCCCATCTTCGTTTAAATTGTGATTTTATGTAGGAAAATCTGTGCTTTAAGTCTTTTATTTGGATCTCAGAATAATCCTAATATGTCAAAACATAATTTTCAAGATACTCCAATTTTTCCTCAAAAGTAGGCAAATTTTGTTCTTGCATTTTGTCAAAAAACTATCTCCGGGTTACAACTCGAGCATTTGATGGCACTAGAACAAAGTTGGATACTGTTAGTATCAACATCTTTTAAGACTTAAGAATTCTGCATATTATACCAAGCCATTTGAAAGTCCTATAATACAATATTGCGCAGTCATTTGCAGCTAATTTACTAATAATTCTTTTATATATACTCTTAAGTTCTTATTGAACCAAAAAAAAAAATATTTAGGACGAACCCTGAAGTATAACAATTATCTTTGGATAAGTAAGAAATTAGTTAAAAAAAGAAGCAAAAATTATTTTTTTTTGTTAACTTTTAAAGTATATAAAAATTGTTATAAAAAATTATTGAAACGTTAAATATGTGCCCACTTACCAGCATTATCAGAATTCATGTCGTAGTTTTTAATATTATTTCGAGAATTAAAGTATGCACAGTTTAAATTAAAGCGTTCACAAAGAATGCCGAGAATAATTACGTGTACTTAGAAAGACGCCCGAATTTCGACTGATGTTACTGCTATACTATTACAAGGAGTGACGAATAAATGGTAGTCCATTGTTTTGTAGCTATTCAACTTGGTCAGGTAGATTTTTTTCCTACCTGCACTGAATTCTACAAAATCGACTTATGGCCGCCTAAATAATCAAAATACCCGTATGTGCGTCGTAAGTTGGAGCAGTTAGTTTAGACGGCGAGTTTGAAATTAATTTATCTAAGTAGTGGTGAGAGGTATGTGAAACTTCTCATATGGTCCAAATGCTACTATCCTACCGACATCATAGATGTCTCTGTGGCGGATAGCGACTTGAGAAGCAAGTACCGAGAGCGGCGACCTCTAGCCCAGGTGGACTAACTACTGTTATTAAATATGATTTAAACGAAACAACTACTCAGCGGGCAAATATCCCGACCTGCATTGGATTACATCTTCCAATCATGATAGATCGGTAGCCAATATCATTTGTCAATTCCTAACCAGATATAGATCGGTTTCGAACTTATTAGTTCTTCTCAGTATGCCATATGTTATGGAACAGACAAATGATAGTGGCCAACCTGCTAGTCATATACTGACTAAGGTAAATTGAGTAGTGGTGAAAGGTATGTGAAACTTCTCATATGGTCCAAATGCTACGATCCGACCGACATCATAGATGTCTCTGTGGTGGATAGCGACTTGCGAAGCAAGTACCGAGAGCGGCAACCTCTAGCCCAGGTGGACTAACTACTGTTATTAAATATGATTTGAACGAAACAACTACTCAGCGGGCAAATACCCCGACTTGCATTGGATTACACCTTCAAATCATGATAGATCGGTAGCTAATATCATTTATCAATTCCTAACCAGACATAGACCGGTTTCGAACTTATTAGTTCTCCTCAGTATGCCATAGGTTATGGAACAGACAAGTGATGGTGGCCAACCTGCTAGTCATATCCTGACTAAGGTAAATTGAGTAGTGGTGAGAAGTATGTGAAACTTCTCATATGGTCCAAATGCTACTATCCGACCGACATCATAGATGTCTCTGTGGTGGATAGCGACTTGCGAAGCAAGTACCGAGAGCGGCGACCTCTAGCCCAGGTGGACTTACTACTGTTGTTAAATATGATTTGAACGAAACAACTACTAGCGGGCACATACCCCGACCTGCATTGGATTACACCTAGAAATCCTGATAGATCGGTAGCCAATACCATTTGTCAATTCCTAACCAGACATAGACCGGTTTCGGTTTGGACCATATGAGAAGTTTCACATACCTCTCACCACTACTCAATTTACCTTAGTCAGTATATGACTAGCAGGTTGGCCACTATCATTTGTCTGTTCCATAACCTATGGCATACTGAGGAGAACTAGTAAGTTCGAAACCGGTCTATGTCTGGTTAGGAATTGACAAATGATATCGGCTACCGATCTATCATGATTTGAGGGTGTAATCCAATGCAGGTCGGGGTATTTGCCCGCTGAGTAGTTGTTTCATCCAAATCATATTTAATAACAGTAGTTAGTCCACCTGGGCTAGAGGTCACCGCTCTTGGTACTTGCTTTGCAAGTCGCTATCCGCCACAGAGACATCTATGATGTCGCTCGGATAGTAGCATTTGGACCATATGAGAAGTTTCACATACCGCTCACCATTACTCAATTTACCTTAGTCACTGTATGACTAGCAGGTTGGCCACTATTATTTGTCTGTTCCGTAAACGATGGCTGGTTAGGAATTGACAAATGATATTGGCTACCGATCTATCATGATTTGAAGGTGTAATCCAATGCAGGTCGGGGTATTTGCCCGTTGAGTAGTTGTTTCGTTCAAATCATATTTAATAATTTATCTAACTCATGTTCTATGCACTATGTCAAACCCTCAGCTGACTTATCGGTCACTCTTAGGAAACTCCAAAATCTCTCATAAATATTTCCATTGTGGTAATATATTACTATCATAACCATTTGACACTAATGACACTGGTTGAAATATCAGTTTTCTCATCACTCTGTTTTGCTAAAAATTTACATTCATTAATTTGCTCTTTAATTTCTTGATGACATACTGCAAGCATACTTTCCAATATTTCATTTTACATAGTTTTAGATGTACCCTTGAAAATCGTCGCCTTGTCTAAATGTTCTTTCAAAATTACATTCAATTCTGATGAAAAATCGATTAATTGTAGCAAAATCCCATGGTTTTGAGAACCGTCTTTTTCAACTTGATACAATTGATAATTTTCTTTAAAATATACCTATTTTTAGTCACCTGCTCGTTGTGTTTTATAATATGTTGTCTATAAACTGAATCTAACTGAACTGCAATATTTACCGAGCCTAACAAAGCCAAATCTATACTGCACTTTATGACAGAATTTCGTACTTTTTATTTTCTGATTTAAATGTTTTAGATCTTTAAATCCTGTTACCGACCATATCTTCTCCATTCCGACAGAATCGGAATAAAATAGAACACATGGAAAACAAAACAGAGCATTTACCTTATCATATCCACAAATCCACTGATATTTTTTGTAAATTTTCTTGGAAAAATGCTTCGTGAAGTACTTGTCTGGTTGGTTAAGAGTCAATTCTGGTATCAGTCGTCCGAGTTTCTTGATTTTTACTTTTTTTGCTATCGGCAGAGTTGTAAATTCACATTCAGAATATTATTTATACTATTCTCAGTCATTTTCGCATCAAACAACTTAAAATATCTAACACAAAAACACTCAAAACAGTGAAACCCTAAATGAATATCGAGAGCGAAACGATAGGCACTACTGCACTACACATTAAAAGCGCACTGCGGCTCTGATAACTTGAGCCTTCTGTCGCGTTGTAAAAACCGTGATCGGCAATTTCCACGTTCGGTTCATTTTTTCATATGTTTTCTTATGCAAGGAATGGCTCATATGAGCTGAGTCTGGGTCCCTCATACTCTCTGGCAAGAGTTATAAGTTGACGGATTATGCGACTTTATTTTTATTTATTTATTTTTATTTTATTTTATTTGGTACACTATCCAACAGGTCCTCAGACCCAATTACAGAATAGGAATACTAGGTTACAACAAAAAAAAAAAAAAGAAATACAATAGGGACTTAGCTAAGGTACTTAAACATCATACAGAAGACAAAGGGGAATACAAAGATAATATGGATAAAAGAAAACAAAACAACAAAAAAAGAATCTACAAAAGTAGTAAGTATAAGTATAGTATAAATACTTAATTACACATATTATACGAGTAAATAATACAAAACATTGTATGTCTTGAAATTCTTCCGGAAGAAGTTCCGAATCAGGGGTTGTACATGCATGATTTTATTGAGGCAACGTTGCAGTTGAATATGTCGACGCGATCATGTATGTATGTTAAAATTTCAAAACTGTGTAACTTAATAAAAAAGCATTATTTTTTAATGAAATTTGAAATCTGTTGATATATTCCATCTGGTTTCGAAAAAAATGTTTTGCAAATATTTTACAACTTGTTTAAAAAATAACCTGGTGAGGCACACAATTTTTTTCAACTTTTTTCGCAAATTTCAGTCGTATTTTTTTTCTGCAAAACTTCTTCATTTAGTCTTGATAATTATGCTTTAAAGTATCGCTTGGGTCCCATGTTCCGATACTAAGATATGATACTAAGATAAATTTCACCAGCCGCCACTGGTGGTTGTATTAACATTTACATACTTTATTAATATTGGATTTTTAAATATATAATAAACTTAAGTTATCTAGCGCTTCTTCCCCCTTCTCTTGTCCTTTGTCTTCGCTAAATAGAGAGAAATTGATCGTTGGATTTCCAAGTCGGTGGCCTCAGGTAGGGTTTATACGAAAACCGACTTTTGAAAAAATCGGTTTGCGATTTCCAATATTCCAAAAAAAAAACAGTTTTCGAATTTTTTACAAAAAAAAAAAACAAAACGTAATTAAAACAGTAAAAAAATATTTATACTTATATTAAAAATTTTCAGTTTACTTTAATATTTATGGAACTACAAAATTATGACAAAATAAAATATACGCGTAAAAAGTCCACACTATTCATATATTTTTTCTAACGTGAATTCACAAATGCATGTGGGAATTCACAATTGTAAGTTAGATTTCACAGTTGTATCTCGTAATTCACACTTGTTATGTCAGAATTCACAATTGTTATGTCGGAATTCGCAATTGTGGGGTCGATATTCACAATTGTATCTCGGAATTTCAATTTTTAAGTGGGAATTTCCAATTGGTTTGGGGGGTGTTCCGAAAGCGCGGGGGCGGGCCCTTTTTTTTTTTTTTTTTTTTTTTTGGGGGGGGGATAAATATGGGGGGGGGGGGGGCGGCCCCCCCCTTTTTTTTTTTTTTTTGTGTTTTTTTTTTTTTTTTTTTTTTTTTTATTTACGTTGTACAATTAAAGTTGATTTTGATCGCAAGTTTTGACAAAAGTACGGTTATGTATTGATTGTTTACATATATTTAATAGCTAATAATGGATAAAGCCTAGAGAGCGTGTGATAATCTATAAAAAGAGTTGGAATAATACCCGTGTATTTTTCTATTCGTAAAGGATGAAGTCATGACTAGCCATTCATTTCCTTTTCTTTCTTATGTCTTACATATATCTTTATTTTTCCCATGTTGGTTTTCTTCGTCTCATTTAAACTGCTCCCAATGCTCCGTCTATTATCCATTGTTAGATCAATGATTGTTTATTTACTTTTCAACTTAAAATGTAAATGAACCTAATATTTTTGTTTTTAAAAGATTAAATTGTTGTTAGATCATGACCGACTCACTGAAATACCTGTCACGATATCCATGATCTAGAATTTTTATCATCTCTAAGTCCCGGTTGCACAGAGTCTCCTTAGCCATAAGGTGAACCATAAAGTGACTAAGTTTAACTTAGTGCGTTGCACCAAAGTTAAATATTCCTTAAACACTGTCAAACCTCCACAAATTAAGCCCCAGATTTTCTTGTGCAAGTTGTGCATACGAAGTTGTTTATGATTTAATAAAAAAAAAATAACCACAAACATGAAAAAAACAAGGAGACTGTCGGCGGTTCGGCGGAAAAGAGATTCAATGGATCCTACCTTATTGTTTAATCCTGCTGGATAATGTCTTGCCGATGCTTATAGCCTGCAGACGCCTTATTGGACCAGTCCTGGGGCTTTCTGATGATGTTCTCCACGTAGGAATTCACAAGTTTCTTTGACACAGAAAGTTCAATCACAACGGATAAATGAGGACGAACATATGAATCGAAACGAAATTTTAAAGAAAATTAATTAAAGCGGATTATTAATTGAAAAATACAAAGTATTTGTAGCGGGAGTCAAATTATAACTATATTGTCCATTCTATCTCCCAGGGCAAGGTGGGGATAGGAATCACAAAAAATCTTTTTGTTTCCACGAATAAATGTGCCGGGTGAGAAAAAAATATATAAACCAAGTGTATTTAACACTTTTTTACCTAAAATCTCAAGAGTACTGCAATTCTCAAAAAAGTGGACTTACGCCCAAATGCTTCTTAGGTACAGATTTTATATCTAATAAAGTTGTATCTAATAAACTAATTTAAATATACAAAAACATGATAACACAAATGCGTGGACAGATGTTATGGAAAAGATTAGCAAATTAGTATTTTGTATAAAACTTTTGCTAGTTGACGTTGCACCATGTTATAAAATATCTGATGTGGCTAGCACATAACTTTCTTACACCAGTGTATATCATCCTGACCTAAAAAAATCATTTTAATTTCTAGAGTATTGAATGAATTGAATATGAAATTGAATTTCATATTACGATTTTCCTGTACACTACAGAAAATGACAAAAGCTTATGAACTCTGTGTGTGAAATAATCATTTTTATGTTATATTAGGCATTCTTTTAATATCTTCATGTTACCTATAATTTAACTGAATAATATTTGTTTATTATGACATTGCAATTCACATATAACCCTAGCTAAGTGAGATTGACATTTTTGTAACTAAATAAGATTTCAAATGTCAGCTGCTAAATTGATGGATACATAATCATACTTTACTGCCAAAATTAGAGATCAGAAGTTAGTCATGGGACAGTTCCAGTAATCCTCTGACAAAAGCTGCCAACTTTGTTAAGGAAAACCTAACTTTGCTTGGTGCAACGTAAACTAATAATATGGAAGGCTTAAAGATAGGTGATACTTAACAAATCTTACGATTTATTGAAAGTCTGTGCAACCGGGCGTAAATGTCTATAGTTTATTTCAAATTTATATCTTTGACGGTGGTAAAAGGATCAAAGATGCCGACATTTTTTATGTAGTAAATAAGTTTGAAATAAACTATAGATTGTCCATTTTCTACAATATGGTGCAACGCAACCAGCAAAACGTCAATATGACATGCAAATTTACTATTGTTATTTTCCATAACCTCTTAAATCGAAGAAAATTTTGGGCTTAATTTATGGAGATTTGACACTGTATAAGGAATATTTCGCATTGATGAAACGCACTAAGTTAAGCATAATCACTTTGTTGTTCATCTTAACTCTAAGAAGACTGTCTAACCGGGCCTGTGATACAATTTATCATTTTATGCATGTAATTTGCTTAACGGTTTCGTTTTTTTTTTTGTAGTAACGGCCATAATCTATCAATATAATTTTTAGTTTTAAAAACAGACATTAGATCCAACTTTTCGTGCCCTAATCGTAAGAAAGCAGTTTACTTTTTAACCATGAAACAGGAAATTTGTATTCAACCAATCAGCATTAATTTTTAGTAAACATGTTTTAATGCGTTCGTAACGCAAAAATACGCCTTAGCTTAAATTCCATTATGTTTTAAGTTGAAAAGTATAAAAATGATTGACCTAATAATAGATAAAAACAATCGATACATAACTATACTTTTCTGTTAAAATCATAGATGAGAAGTTAGTCCAAGGATTATAAAGTCCTTGAGGTTAGTCATGGGACAATTCCAGTGATCCCCAAAAAAAACAGCCCGAGCAACCTACTTTGTTAAGGAAAACCTAACTTTGATTGGTACAACGTAAATTAATAATAAGGAAGGCATACAGATAGGTGGTATTTAACAACGCTTATGATTTATGGAAACTGTGTAACCCGGCATAACTCTTTATATCATCACACTTGCTTTCTCTAGGCTTCATCCATTATTAACTGTTTAATTTATGTAAACAATCGATATTTTTCTGTCAAAATCAGAGCTAAGAAGTTATGCATGGTACAGTTCCAGTGATCCTCAAACAAAAGCGGCTAACTTTGTGAAGGAAAACCTAACTTTGATTAGTGCAACGTAAATTAATAGTAAGGGAGGCTTAAAAATAGGTGGTACTTAACAAAGCTTATGATTTATGGAAAGTCTGTGCAACCGGGCCTTAATCACTCTTAATTACTGGCTAAAACACGTTTATATTAATAAATACAGTCCTGACTGATTCACAAATTGCTGTTTTAAATCCCGAATAACAATTGCGATTTCCGACACAATTGTGAATTCCGACATAACAATTGTGAATTTCGAGATACAATTATGAATTCTGAGATATAACTGTGAATTCTGACATATGACTTTGAATTCTGAGATACAATTGTGAATTCCGACATGCAATTGTGAATTATACGTTAGAAAAAAATATACGATTAGTATGGCCATTCTACGCTTTCGTAATCTACAGATCAATCCAGACCACTAGATGCACGACTATCGGTATGCGTAGTTTACAGTCGCCCGCCTGTTACCAGCACGATAGGGCGATCACAGCGTGAATGTCAAAAGGGGCTTTTATAGTAGGTTAGGATATTGCCTTGCTCAATGAGGAGGTAATTTTGAGCATGTAAGTGGAATTATTTACTGATTTATTATTTTATTAGAGTTGGTATTATTTTTCTCTGTTATTTATGAAAATATTAATTTGTGTTTTTAGAATTACTTTTTGTTTCGAAAAAAATCAATATTTGATTATATGCTGTTCTGATATTTTTTATAATTTTAGTGTTTTACTATTTGTGGCGTCTTCAAAGAAACACTGAAACTTTGAAACATTCAGATAATTTTAGTAAATACGTTAATACGCAAAGATTTCTTTAGAGGAATGAGCAACACTCCAGTGCAGCTTTAGCAATGCTCCCAATACTCCCAGCAATCACCCTGACGTAATCGTAAACTTTAGTTCGGACTTCGTATTCAGACGGGCAACTGTAAACTGCGCATACCGCTAGTCGTGTATCTAGTGGTTTGGCTCGAACTGTATACAAAACCAAATAAATAAAAAAAATACAAATAACTAAAATCCGTACAAATCCATGCGTTTCCCGATAAAATCAGTTTAAATATTAACATTTTAAAATGAAATAAAATTGATATACACTACTTCTCATCTGAACACTCTTTAAGAAACTGAAACAGCTCTTGGTCATATCTAGGTCAACAAATATACACAAACCTTTGTGTTTTATATAACGTAGAATTGAATTATTTTGTTTAGCCAGTATTTGGGGAATTGATCAGTCTACCTATAAAGAAAAATTTAGGAACCAGAAGGGTATTAGGTACAGGGTTGAAATCCCTGATTAGCCCTTAACATGAAACCGATCAAAAAATGCCTGCAGAATTTATATATCTCCAGCCGTTTACAAGTAAGGAGAAATGTAGTGTGACGTCACCGCCAAATTTGGTTAGTATAAAAATATAACTTTTTTTGTTTTTTGTCATGTTTTCCGATAAAATTAGTTTACGTATTAATATTTTAAAATGAAATAAAATTCGCATTATCATGTTATATGAATTTCTGTTTTTCTGTTGTGGGTAAACGTGTTAGTAGGTGTTTACGATATAATATTATGTCTGCATAAAAGCCATCACTGGGAAGCGGCCTCTGTCCCTGCTCTACACATAATAAATAGAATGAATTTGTAGATTTTCTTGTACTAAGATATGTTTTTAAAAATGAGAAGTATATAGTAAGATTTGATCTTGTTTTTCTTATTACTAATTTGCTTAAAATTCACTTTTGTACCTGAAAATAGACATAAGCCAAGGAAACTCAAATAACGTTTTAACAGGTTTATTTCTGCGCGTAGACAACTGTCTACAAGAAATACATTAAACATTTACCTGGTTCAATCTTCAATGTAACAAAGCTTCGTTACACGCAGCGGGAACTTCCGCGTTGTAATATAAGTGGCATATGTAAAACCTTACATATGTGTAAAAGAGAAACCGAACGTCCGCTGCAAAGCTAGACAGACAGACGCAGATAACCATGCTTGGAGCTGACGCACGGGCACGATGCCGCAGTACAATAGTACTCTAGACACAAATAACGCTGCGAATATTTATTGGGACAACTGTCCAAATTTGTTAGGCTTGCCTAATGCTTCCCGCCGCCAAGGCTTAAACTAAGGTGAAGCGGACTATCGCGTAATATTTCGTATAGTGTTGGCAGGTGTCAATTTCATCCAGGGCACGCGTACGTAGGCGGTGGCTATAAATCATTAAACGAGGGTGCCGCTGGGGTGATTACCACCAGACTCCCTGTCGAGAGACAAAGTGCTGCGGTCAACACCCCAGACAGCAGAATGAAATAGCATGTTGAGTTTCTACCCCTGGCTAGACCTAACTAACAACTGACTGCTCGGACCCGCATACAAGAAGTAATATTTAATAAGGTGACGTTGCAGATCCAACCGGAATCCGGTTATTATTTACATAATATGATCCTTAAACCTGACCTACAGT
The DNA here is from genome assembly GCA_029963845.1 of Rhamnusium bicolor. Taxonomy (NCBI): domain Eukaryota; kingdom Metazoa; phylum Arthropoda; class Insecta; order Coleoptera; family Cerambycidae; genus Rhamnusium; species Rhamnusium bicolor. The sequence goes on from JANEYF010000114.1 coordinate 107,433, forward strand.
TGGTACTGAAATGTGAATGATAATTCCAAACATTGATATCTGACATTATTTTAGTTAATATTGAATTTACTGATTATTTCAGCAAAATGTGTTGAGTTATAGCTTTATGAAACTTCTATCGGTTAATCATTTGGTACCACCGTGCAAAACCGATGAAAATCGCGCACCCCAAGCATATAGAGTCGTACTTTGATTAACGTTGCCATTTTATTCGTAACAAGAAAAATTAGTTGGATTTTGAAATTTAGTAAACTCGCGTACGGAGAAAATGGCAACGTGGTATGAAAATTATTTAAAGTCATCCGCACCTAGTCTTGGACACATAGAGAGTTCGACAGGGTCCGCTCCGCCGGGTTCTTGAGTAGCCACTGTAATACTCGTCTCCATGTCGGTGGTGATTTCACACGGACGAAGCGGGGTTTATGTATCCTCTGCCAGGGATCAGGCGGAGTGCGTAGAGGTTTCACCACAGTGACCGCGGATTTCGTCACATGCGTCTCACGCTAATTAAGCGTGGCTCCAGGGAGCCAGCGTAATACTATGGTTGCCAAAGATCTGACCACGAACCCACGCCGTCGCACCTATTTGTATGATTTCCCGCGAGAGAGTTCGCTGCTCAAGTCTGCGAGCGCGACACAGATAGCAACATGCTAACCCTCCAATTGTACTCGCAAAATGGGACTCTAACCCACGGTACTTAAGGTGCAAAGTGACATAATGGCACTTCGCGCTATCAGCTTTCGACCCAATTCTCTGTAAAGTTACGACAACCCTACGCGTTTACGTTTGTTTATTTACTTTACACATTCCCGGCTGGCTTTTGCCTAAGACGAAAAAATAAACTCTAAAAATTACTAAGATTGCATACAATTTCCTTAATAAGATTTTTCCCATTTGTGTAAAATTTCAGTTTTGCTACATTGGAGGTATTAACAGCCACACGACGAAATATTGCCTGAACTTACATTAAAATGATCCTGGCATCAAAATAATCATGTAGATTCCGATAATTTCACGATTCGGTCGTCCCGTTGCATAGCAATGCACCATTTATTTCTAATGTTAGAGACACAAAATTAACTTTTCTAGGGTTTTATTGTTGTATTTGTACACTTAGATATAATACAATATTTATAATTCCTTTTCTTTTCACTCTCCATGGTGAAACAAAAATAACATCGTATTTTAATTTCTAAACCACGAGTATAACAGTATTCATTTGTAGCAAACTTATACAGAGTGACGTCACACTGCAACTGACGAGAGATATGCATCATTCAAACGTGTTTAAATTCGCGGCAGTTAATATTTTTTTTAGGTTTAATCCAAACAAAAATAAATAAATAAATATATGAAAAAACACATTTTTTAGTGGTCTGTCCATCTATGATATCAAAAAAAATTGTGCATTTTGCCTATTAAATCGAAAAAGCAATAGCAGTACATTGTTATAGCAACACGACAAGTAAAATACAAATACAGCTGTGCTTTCAAACGTTTTTTGATTTTAAAGGATTAGCAAACTTAGTCGTAGAAAAAATATGTGTATAACTTGCAAGGAATATCCATTTCTTTACATGTATGATTCATATCATAAATGAGTCCCACTGGGTACTCGTTAAACATTGTACTATTTATTATACTTTACTCAAATATTTCAGTTATTATTACTTTAAAATATTCAAAAATTTGAAGCATGTGCTCAATCATAAACATCCATAACTGAGCAAAGAAGACCTTGAATTATTCATGATTTAATGTATTTCCTTTTATTTCTATTTTTAATTTCATAAGTAATACAAAACATATGTTTCCGCTATTGCATTGAAGTGACTGCATTCTAAAACTCCAACCCAGTTCTTGTTTTCTATAGACCTGTTTATACTTTTTTTAGTTGAATTTAATATTTGTGGTATCTATACAAAACCAAATAAATAGAAAAAATAATAAAATAACTAAAATCCGCACAATTCCATACAGTTTTTCAGTTTATTTAATATTTGTTCGCGAGATAAGGAAACATGTAGTGTAACGTCACCCTCAAATTTGACTAGCGTAAAAATACATATTACTTTTTTGTTTTTTGTCATACGTTTTCCGATAAAACTAGTGTACGTATTAACATTTTAAAATGAAACATACTTCACTTTGTCATGTATAAATTTCTGTTTTTCTGTTGTTTGGGAATGTTTCACTAGGTGTTTATAATATCATACTATGTCTGCATAAAAGCCGCCACTGGCAACCGATACCTCCCGTCCAAGCTCTAAGCATAATAGCATGAGTTTGTGGATTTTCATGTCAAACATTGGCCTGACTCAAAGATTAGTTTTAGAGTAAACTTTTTACTACAATATGCTTGTGCCAGAGGCGATTTAAAATCAAAATGTTAACGTTTTTAGTTAAATTTAATCAGTTTTTACATATTAATTCTAGTATCCAAAACTGTTTGTTTTTAATTTAAAAACCTGTTTTCGAATTTTACATATAAAAAAAACTGTTTCTAAGCCCGGTTTTAAAAAACCGCCAAATCCTAAATTCACTGGTTCTGAAATTTTTTATTAAAATTTCTTCGAATAAGTCACGTCGGTCAAAGCGGGGGCTATTTGATTTGAAACGTTGCAGCATTTTTATTACAATAATTCACCAAAAGTTGTTATTATTTAATAGTCGTGGATAAAGCATAGTATCCTATTCGCACGTAATGGCTGTTATTCATTAGGGTGATTTACGACACTCGCCTTCACCATCGTGAATAATAGCCATCATTACGTGCTCGTTGAATGATATACCATTATGTTTAGGTATACGTAAGTAGTATTTCATTAATCTGCTGCTTAATCTACTTAAATTGTATTGCCTACGTATGTAAAAATGAATGTGATTTAGTGTATATCAATATGAATTTATGAATTATGATTTTTGTATGCAAAATAAAGATTTTTGAGACATGCAAAAATTATTGCGGAAAACATATAGGGAACACATCCGGAAAGTGTCTTTACTTTGCTGTCCGGCTGGAAATTGCCAGCTCGCCCAGTAAGGAATCACTTGCTGGTCTTGTTACGTGATTGTTATTTCACACACTTTGTGGGTGTGTGCGTACAATATTTTTTTTCTGCAGACGGTCTTGCCAGTCTTAAAGAACTTTCATCCGGAAAGTGTCATTACTTTGCTGTGCGGCTGGAAATTGCTAGCTCGCCCAGTAAGGAATCACTTGCTGGTCTTGTTACGTCATTGTTATTTACACACACTTTGTGGGTGTGTGCGTACAATATTTTTTTTCTGCAAACGGTCTTGCCAGTCTTAAAGAACTTTTTAACTCTAACAAAATTCATAAAATTCGACTGACATGTCAGACGCTTACTTTCAGAGAAGACTGGATTAATCATTTTTAATTGTAAACAGATACTATTTTCAACCAAAAGTGACATAAGGGATCGGTAAAGACTTTATCGATCACCTATGTGACTCTACCGGGCTAGACCAGTAAATTAAATAAATAAATAAATAATGCATTTATTTCCAACAGGTGAATACTCAATTACAGGAAACATAAAGATAGTTACAGAGAACATGAGAATAAAAATTATAAAAGTAACAAAATTACAAAAAACAAAACACAAAAATACAAAAATACAGGGAAACATTAAAATATATGTGAGTCTAAAATTATGATATAATATAAATTCCAAAAAAAAAAAAATGAGGACATTAAAATACTGTAGTGAGCATAAAATTATGAATTAAACATGGAATTATAAGTAAAGTGAACTTGACTACAATAATTGTACACCGTATGTGTAACAAAAGTAACAAAAATACATAAAAAAAAAATCAAAAATACGGGGAAACATTAATATACATAAGTGAGTCTAAGATTATGAAATAACATAAATTACAAAACAAAAATATAAGAAAACATTAAAATACTATAGTGAGCATAAAATTATGAAATAAACATGGAACTACAAATAAAGTGAACATGGCCATACTAATTGTACACCATATGTGGAAATTTTACAAAGAAAATACTAGATTTTAAAAGCAGTAATCCACTCATGAGGCCATACAGATATAAACATATAAAATAAAAAAAATAATAATAATAATAAAATAAAACTAATAAAATAAAAGGCAAACCGGATGATGTCAGGACGTGCACAGTAAGTATAAGAATTTTATGAGTTGTTTCTTAGATATAAGGCAATTACACTATTTAAACTGTCGTGATTAATATCGCATAGTCCGGAAATTGAATTGAATAACTTCACATATTAAACATTGGTGATTTACACATAAGGTTGGTACGACTAAAGGGGCAATAAAAATAATCGCTTTCACGAGAATGCAATCGAGGAACCAAAAAAATAAAGCTCGATATTGTTATGTACTAGATTGTATAGAAATGAAAGAGCAATACAGTTCCTTCTTTCACTTAGTAAAATCATATTAAACATATCTAATAGGAGTTTATTATCAGTGCCTGGTTGTGGATAAAAACCAGTAGTTTTAAAAAACATGAATTTTACAAATTTTCTTTGGACAGATTCCGTTAATAAAATCAAATTTTGGTATATAGGATACCATATTAGAGTGGCATATTCCAGCTTGGATCTAATGTATGTGAAATATATTATTTTCAAACTTTCAACCCTCGAGAAACATCTCCAGTTTCTGACAAAAAAATCCTAGCAACTTAGAAGCTGACTTTGTCATCTGGTTAATATGACTAGAGAAACTAAGTTTATAGTAAAAAATCACACCGAGATCTTTAAATTGCAAACAACGCTCGAGTGAAAAATTGTTTATGGTATAATCAAACTGTATAGAATTTTGCTTACGAGTAAAGGTCATGATTTTGCATTTGGAGATGTTTAACTTAAGAAAGTTATTGGCACACCACATAGAAACGTTATTTATTTCTGTTTGTAAGTAAATACAGTCATTCAGACTAAGTATATTCGTAAAAAATTTTAGATCATCGGCAAAAAAGTAGATACTGACAATTAATTACTGATGTTATGTCATTTTTGAAAATCAAAAACAACAGGGGCCCCAGATTGGACCCTTGAGGGACGCCCGACATTGCTGTATAATTTAGAGATCTGTGACCGCCGCGCGCCGTGTTCCACAAATTGCTTTCTTGAAAACAAGTAAGATGTGAAAAGCAAGATTAACGTATCCGAAAATCTAAAAGCTCTTAACTTCGATAGTAACAAATAGTGATCTATCTGATCGAAGGCCTTTTGGATATCCGTATATATGACATCCACCTGCCCCCCTGCATCCAAGTTGTCACATATGAATTGGGTATTACAGGCAAGATTTATTATCGTGGATCTTTGTGCCATGAATCCGTGTTGCATGAGTGATATGGACGGTTTTATTGTACTGTAAATATGACTATACAAAATTATTTCCAGTGCTTTCGCAAAATTGCATAAAATGGCAATGGGTCTGTAATTGAATATGGACGATGGATCGCCAGTTTTTAAAATTGGACATATTTTGGTGATTTTCCAGATATCCGGAAAATTGGACGCAGTGATGATCATGTTAAAAATAATACGCAGCGGAGTTACAAACACTGCAGCACAGTCTCTAACTACAAAACTGGGAACACCATCAATACCGGCTGTCATTTTATTTTTCAATTTTTTTATTGCTTCAAGGATCTCATTTTCCGTGATACAGTTGATGTTTATCAATTCGGATGGGTATAAAATGTTATCATTTGTGTGACTTGGATCCGAGGCAGAATATACACTCGAGAAAAAGTTTGCAAAGCCATTAACTATCGTTTGCGGTGTATCCAACGTTTCGTTGTTATAAGTGACCGTTCCTGAGATTCTACTTTTACCTCTTTTGTATTGAGCAAAAGACCAAAATTTAGAAGGATCGTGCGTGATTACATTTTCGACAACTGAAACATAGTCTTTATAAGCCGAATCAATTTGTTGTTTTATAGTGGCCCTGAGACTCTTAAACTGATTTAGGTAATATTCTGTTTTATATTTTTTGTAATTTTTGTGGGCCAGCTCTTTGCACCGAATATTATTTTTAATTTTAGCATTATACTATGGCGGGAAATTGCGAATTGAATTTTTAAATTTAGGTACACATTCTACAAAGATACTGTTTAAATAACCCCCCCCTCGACATCACTAAAATTTTCTAAGTAAGACCAATCTGCTTGTAAGAGTTTATCGTATAATTGAAAGAAATTAGCTCGCTTAAAATTGTAAGTATCGTTTTTGCTACTGGGAGAGAAGTTTTTTTGACATTTTTGTGTTTATACTGAAATTTATAATCAAAGATGGATGGTGTACGTCCTCGTTAACTAAAGGCACGAAATCTCTACTAATATTACAACTAAAATTAGCAAGTACAAGGTCCAACAATCTACCATTTCTGTTTAAGATTGTATTGTGTTGTCTTATATCTAGAAAGCTCATAAAGTTAACAACTACTTTAACCTTAACATCATTCTGATCAATATTAAACTTGTTTATATTAAAATCGCCACAAATCAGTAATTTATGGTATTTTTCAAATATTGACAGACCTTCAAAAGCATCTAGAAATGCTTCATATTCAAATACAGTTGTAGATGGTGGTATATAAATTGCAAAGATTAGTAAATAGTATTTTTTTACCCAAAAAATTAACCAAAAACAGTTAATTTTCTAGACGGTTGCAGAAAAGGAACTATTAAAGCATAATTGATCTTGTTTCAGATGTGTTGGTGTTTACAGTAGCCACAGAGGCCAAGGACGGTTTTCTGAGATATTTAGATTCAGCAAAAGAATTCAATATCAATCCAACTGTCCTTGGATTTGGTGAAAAATGGAAAGGTGGAAATGATATTAAAAGAAAACCTGGTGGAGGGTGGAAAATTAATCTTCTAAAACAGGCATTAATAGCATTTAAAGAAGACAATGATAAAATAGTATTATTTACAGATGGATATGATGTAATTTTTGTAAATGGTCTTAATGAAATTATCAAAAGGTTTAAAAGAACAAATGCTAAAGTTTTATTTGGAGCTGAACCATATTGTTGGCCAGACCCGGAATTAGCTCCGAAATATCCTGAAGTTATAGAAGGGAAGAGATTTTTAAATTCTGGAATGTACATTGGATATGTACCAGAAATTTTAAAGATTTTAGAAAATGAAAGTATTGAGGATGCTGACGATGACCAATTATTTTTCACCAAAGCATATCTGAATGAAGAATTTAGAAATAGTATTCAGTTAAAATTGGACCATAAAAGCGAAATTTTTCAAAATATTAATGGTGCTGCAAGTAAGTTAAAAAACCATTTTTATTACCCCATTAGCCAAAATTCTTAGACGATTTTCCTATGCTAACTTTAAAAAAATTAGGGAAGTCACGATTTATGATTTTTGTTATGTTAAATGTGAAATAATAAATATAAATAAAAGTTTCACATTTGAGCGGCTCGAAGATTATGCAAAAACCGCTTAAAGTGAAAAAAGAAGTGCGCCGCGAGCTCAAAGCTGTGTGGCAAAAGCGTTCACATGCACTCTTCCATTGCTGGTGTACTTGATTTAGGCAACTAAAAAGTTAATAGTTAAATTTAAAAAAATTCATGCATGTTCTAAACACCCTAAGTAACAATCGGCATATAGCAAAAATTTGTTTTTATCAAAAATTGTAATTCTGTCTGCTTCGCAGAAAAATAGCTCGAATTTTGGAGCAATTTTTGTTACAAATTGAATATCTTTTAAACTATTTGCCGTAATAAAAATTCTGAAAAGGAAAATGAAGGTTATTAAAAGCTCTATGCGCATTTGCCGTAGATCCTGCAGACTCATTGAAAACCACTGATAAATGACGTTATATGTTAATGTACGTAAAAAATTTGTATTTATTAAAAAATTAAATGACAAAGATTCCGAATATAATTTGTTCAGATTTTTGTTTTAATTATTTATAGTTTTTTATTAAATAACATTTATTTGTTATTAACAAATTTCCAGGTTTTTTATTTCTTGTTAAAAATTTGCTATATTATTTTTATGAAAACAACCCATTTTTCATTTCAATAAAAAAAATAATCGATACGATTTTTTATTTTTTACTTACCTAAAAATTATGAAAAAAATTTAAATTTTTTTTAAGTTTTCCCGGATTTTTTCCTGTAAACAATTTTTTTTTTTGGATTTTCTTCATTTTTTCGCCAGGTTTTGGCTTTTATTATTGTTTATAATAATCATGGAGCAGAACGCTTGTCAGTTACGTATAATATTACATACATCTATCCTGGCTTCCTGTCACAATACTGGTTGTCGAGCTGGTGCATATATTACAGGTATGAAGAAATAAACGCATAAAGTATCAATTAATTCAATTGTATGAAGGATGTTTAAAAAAATATGTAACTGCCTGTTTTGAAAAATGGGCAAAATGGCACATATTTTCGCTCCGTGATAATAATTTAGTTTTCTAAATTTTTTAAACAATTTTTAAATTTTTCATTTGTGTATTATAGGACTAGAAATAATTTCTTTCAATTATTGTTTTTCTTTTTTATTTTTTAAAAATTCAAACCCGTCGACATATTTTTTACATAATATACACCTAAGAGGGATTCTTCTGTAACTATGTAACTGTAAAAATTTATAAAAAAATGGTTTTAATAAAAGTTGTCTGGAATCATGTGGGTCATGTAAAGAAAATATTTTTAGCTTTACAGAGTGTTCCATTTCGCGTGGGCGCTACATAACTTTGTTATTTTAAATGGAACACCCTGTATATTATTGCATTTTTGAATTCCTTGGTTAATATCAGGTAGAATTTATTAAATGTACATGGTATTTAAATCTTGCCGTTTTCGAGATATTCAGTTGTTTTTGAAAAAAAATCACGATTTCAGCTGTCTAAATGAGGCTAGATAGCATCTAAACCGTAAGAGTTAGAAACGTGCAGTTTCCACAGTTCGTTTTGGCATAAATTACTCTATCTTCTCATCTGTGAGCAAAACATCTACGTTATTCAGACTCGGAAATACTGAGACCTACATTTAATAATCTTACGAGTTGAAAAACTTTTTTTTTCAAATGGAATGACCCATATTAATTGTCATGGGTGAATTCAAAATTGAATGCCCTTTCGACTGATATAAGGTTGTCCATACTTATCTCTAACAGTTTTCCAGAAAAATCAGGTTCTTTTCTAAAGTACGAAAAAGTAGCTATGTAACAGCGTCAAGAAGCAACGCTCCGAGATTTAGTATGACCTCTAACACTAAGTTCATTTTCGCCGAGAAATCCAACAATGTCAATAAGTCTTTTTAACACCTCGATTTTTTTTACAAGTTCATTATGCTTACGGTCACTTTCTTTCAACTGCTGATCTAATGAATGCTCAATTCGTGATTTTCCAAATGTTTTTTATTTTAGCACCGCTCGCAAATGAGTTTCACACTTACCATGCCTCTTTGTCATTTTGTGAATGTTGTTTAAATCTGAAAAGCCATTTTTATTCCAAACACCTTTTTCATTTGTGAAAAGTACACATTGCCAACAAAACAATTTACACAAATTTTCACAACCCGTTAACCACTGATTAGCACTGTACATTTCAATATTAAAGTACCTATAGCATGATTTAACTTTCGTTTTTAAAAGTTTTAAATCAGGTGTTGGTCTCCCGTTTCTAATAATATCCAGTTTGTCTTGAAGCGAATATGTTGAAAATCCCTTTTTCAACAAATTGCACACCACACAAACGCAAATAATATTTTCCACAGTGCTAGGACCAGCTTCCATATTGAATAAGCAATTCTAAAACTGCTTACACGCGCACGAATGTTCAACGTTTAAAAAATCACTTGTCGCCGCACCACAGGTTTAGAAACACCAAAAAAGTTTTTACAAATATAGCACAAAAGCTGAGAATAATACTAGGAAGATTAATATTAAGTATAATATTAAAATCGGGATTAAAATCTATAAAACAAGACGCATTACCATGCTATACGGCTCAGATATCAAGATTATGAAGTGGGGATGGGATTTATATATATATATATATATATATATATATATATATATATATATATATATATATATATATATATATATATATATATATATATATATATATATATATATATATATATATATATATGTGTGTGTGTGTGTGCAGAAATTATTCTTGTTGTTTGTAAAGAATTTACTGAGAGAAGGGCCAAGGGTGAATATTGAATAAGAATGTAAGAAAAAACATGTAAGTGTCCAACAGGCACCAAATACTTAAATAAATTGTTCAATTGAAATTAAATATCAAAATGTCAGAGGGTTGAATACGAAAGTGCATACGTTCTATCCAAATATTTTATGATGTGACAATGATGTTATAATGCCTGAAACCTGGTGCAAAATAATATTTTATCAAACGAACTTTTTGGTGATAAGTACAATGTATATATAGATATAACAGAATTGAGACTAGCAGTGGTGGATGCGAAATACAGATCTGAGGAATTTCCTCTTGAATCACCCCTACCCGATGTTGACTTAATGGCGATTAAATTATACAATAGTTATAATAATTCCATCTTAATGATAAATCTGTATATTCCCCCATCACTAACAACAACTATCAAGTATAAAATATTATTTGACTAGCTGGAAAATTATTGCTGTAACTCTGATTTGTTCACAGTTTTAACTGGTGATTTTAATATTTCACAATTTCAAAATTATTGTGATATAATAGAATTTCACCATTATGTCATCTGCAGTAGAACTTTATTAATATTTGTATGATAGATTAACATAACCATATTTTAAATACCAATTCAAGGATTTCAGATGTAATTGTCACATCCTCTGCAATAACATGTAATGTGTCACATGATGAATTTGTATCGGTGAATGAGGACGATCATCATCCAGGGCTTATTGCTACTCTACAGTAGTCTGAAAATAACCCAAAATTTGAAAATAATGGCTCGTTTGCAACTGCCCCTATATACAATTTCCAGAAAACGAATTTTTATGAGCTCTATAATGATATAACTATGATTGATTGGAGTGGGTTAGAAATCATCCAGGATGTTGATGAAGCATGTGATTTTTTTCTACAACAAATTGTATAGAACCATTGACATGTATGTAATTGTATGTGCCTAAAACTATACCATTTCAATGTACTTATCCTCCCTGGTTTACTAAAAACATAATTAGAAAAATTAAAACTAAAAATCATCTTATCAGTATACATAAAAAACATAAACTACTTGAGCATTTGGAAAAGATTAAAAACATAAAACGTGAAATTAAAAGTAGTATTCAAAGAGAATACATTAACTTTGTGAAGTCCGTTGAAGATAACATAAAAACTAATTCGAATGATTTATGAAATTATGGTAATGCAAAGAAAAAAGCTACTACAATTCCTGGCAATATGACCTTTAATGATGAATCTCCACTACATCTGGAGGATATAGTAAACAGTTTTGCCACATATTTTAAAAGTATGTTTCTTGAAAATGATTACAATGGTTCTTCTGATAATTATCCCCAATTTTGCCAAAATATTTGAAAGTATTGTATCATATTATGTATCCCGTCATGTTGTTAAGAGAATTATGTGACAGATGGCATGGTTTTATCAAGGGTAGGTCAACTGTTACAAATTTATATAATTTTACTCAATTTGATAATCTTATTATATTTTTTATTTCGTTGTTAACTGAGAGATTGCAATATGTGGAGTATAGATGATTTAAATCAATTTCATATTGTGCCAGCAGTGGTCACGCAAGGCTCAAATCTGGGTCCTTTAATGTTCTTACTTTTTGTTAACGATGTTGAGTTGCTTGACTCTAAAACTCATTTATATGCTGATGATCTGAAAATTGTTACTTATTCATGACAAACATGATTTTCAAAAATTACAATCAGACGTTAATTCCTTGACCGTTTGGTGTACGCTAATAAATTATGTCGGAATATTAACAAATGTCAGGTGAAGACTTTTTCTAGAAAACGGGAGAAAATTACATATAAATATACGGTAAATGATGTAATTCTAACAAGATCTCATCAGAAAAAGGACCTCGGAGTGATCTTTGATCCTGAACTAAGTATCTTTTATTCTATATTATGATTAAACCAAGCATTTTTAGACAACGATTACTGATAATGATAATCAATTATTGATTATATCAGTAATCGTTATCTAAAAATGCTTGGTTTTATTATAAGAAGGAACACAAGAACTTTACAAATACTGATTGTCTAAAAACTCTATATTTTACATTAGTCAGAAGTTGTTTAGAATATAATTGTTGTGTGGAAGCCAATATTATAGTGGTCACATTCAGGCGATAGGGAGAATTCAGCGAATATTTTGTAAATATACAGGGTGTCCCAACCAAAAGTAGGCACCCTGAATAACTTTGGAAATAAATTTTTTTTCAAAATTGGTGAAACACGTCGACCTTGTTTCCAAGGGGGACATATTTTAATGTAATACTTGTATACCTATCATCATCCCTCTACCCTACACGGCCACCCCCTCAAAATATTCATGTGGCAAAGGGGGTCGAGTGATACATCTTTTGAAAGGTCTTTCAATTCTCTACATAACTGTGTATATTTTTAAACTTTTATCGATTCGTTCCTGAGAAATAATTGTTTCATTATTTTAGGTTCGGGAAATAAAAATAAAAGAAGCAGTTTAAATTATCGTATGTATTGTTCAAAATGACCCCCACCGACTTCCATACAGTAGCATAATCTGTCTTGAAATTCTGTACGAACATTTCTGAACACATATGGAGTCAATAAACGGCATCCTCGAACAATTCTTTCACGTAACTCTTCCAGAGATGCGGGTTTTGTTGCAAACACCTTTGATTCCAAATGTCCCCACAGAAAGAAATCCAAGGGAGTTAAATCGGGTGACTTAGCGGGCCACTCCACAGGACCTCTTCTTCCAATCCATCGCTCAGGAAACCGGTTATCCAAAAATTGACGGACTGCTATAGCAAAATGTGCCCCATCCTGTTGAAAAAACAGTTCGCCCTCTAAAAAATTTTCGTCTTCTACGAGGATTTGGGTAATCATTGGGTCGATGTTATTTTCTAACAGATCGAGGTACCTTTCGCCATTTAAATTGTCAGGAATAAAAAACGGCCCGACAATGTGATCCCCTAAGATGCCAGCCCAAACATTTAACTTCTGAGGCCTTTGGGTATGAGTTTCCATGAACAAATGTGGATTGGTTTCACTCCAATACCTACAATCGTGCCTGTTTACCTCCCAATTTAACTGAAATGTCGATTCATCAGAAAAACACGTATTGCACAGTAGATTGGCATTACCGTTTAATTGTTCACTAAAAATCTCACAGAATTCAAGCTGACGATCGGGATCATCTTCGTTTAATTCGTGTACCAATTTAAATTTATATGGATGAAGTTTGTGGGCCGTTCAATTCGATGAACACTGCTTCGTGATACACCGGAAGCCTCAGCTACTTTCCTGATCGATTGAATATTATCCATCTGCAAATGACCCAGAACTGCCATTTCGACTGCTTTATTCCTTATCGGTCGCTGAGGTTCATGCTTTTTGTTTCCTACAGAACCTGTTTCCATAAATTTTGTCAATAATTGTAAAACATACTGAGAACCAACCCTTCTATCTAGGTGATTTCTATTGAATATGCGCTCCGTAGCTCTAACACAATTATCGTTTTTAAAATAAATCCTGACAATTTCTATCCTCTCCTGAAGGATATAAATCATTTTGAGAACTCACTCTAGTAAAATGTATCTCGATTTAAAATTGGTTGTGAACAAATTAATGTTCAAGGACTATCAAATCCTTACGAGTCTTTTATTATTCTAAAACTAAACAGACAAGGAAAGTGTCTTTTGTCGAAAAAACTCGTGTTGATTTGAGAGCACTAAAAAATGTAGTTCTTTTATAAATTTCAATACCCAGTGCCGTGTATTTTAGATTTTTTAAACGATTTCGATTGTGTGTAATCATCAAAAATAAAATTATTTTCCTTAAGAACGAATCGATAAAAGTTAAAAAAAAATACACAGTTATGTAGGGAATTGAAAGACTTTTCAAAAGATGTATCACTCGACCCCCTTGCCATTTGAATTTTTTGAGGGGGGTGGCCGTGTAGGGTAGAGGGATGATGATAGGTATACAAGTATCACATTAAAATATGTCCCCCTTGGAAAAAAAGGTCGACGTGTTTCACCAATTTTTCAAAAAAAAAATTTGTTCTCCAAAGTTATTCAGGGTGCCTACTTTTGGTTGGGACACTTGTACAAAAGATATCCAGATGTAAACTATAGTTATACTGATTTTGTTAATGAATTTAATGTGGAGCCCTTGTTCATTAGACGTAAGGTATCTTACATCATGCAATTATATAAAATCATACACGGTCAAGGTGATAATTCTGAATTTTTAAATTTGCTCCAATTTCACGTGTCTAAAATTGGTTCCAGAAATTCTTCTACCTTTAAGTGTGATATTCCTTGTACAAACCAACACAAAAATTCGGTTATTTAGCATGTGCAGATTGTATAGCTGACATTTTTTGTGATGACACATGTATTTTTGAGTGCTATTAGGGAAACGGTTAACACCAACACATTAATTTAAATAATTTAATACATTAATTAAGATTGTTATATAGGTCGCTAAATTATATTACATGAATTATAAATCTTATTTTATAGTGTCTCCTGATACACTTCTATTTGCCGCAATAAAAAATCTGAAGGAAAATGAAGGTTATTAAATGCTCCACATGGAGGTATGTGCATATTCTGCAATGCAGATGCTGCAGACTCGTTGGAAAACATGTATTTGTTAAAGAATGAAATAACGTTTTATTGTTGACTACATGACTACAAAAAATTTCAAATACAATTTTTTTCAGATTTTTATCATCATTTATAGGTTTTTTGTTATTTAAGATGTTATTAACAAATTCCGAGGTTTTTTGTTTCTTGCCGCAATTTCGCGGCGGCGGGTTGCTCGATATACGAAAAATATGGCACAAAGCGCCCCACGCTTTTTTCACAATAATACTAGTATTTTTCGTTCATTATTGTTTTCAGTTTATATTAATAATTATTTTTCACTTTTTAGTTTGATGTGCTTTAAAAGCGTGTTTTTTAGTTTTTTTAAACTATATTTATTCCACATGTAGACGTAATTGTATTAATTGCATTATAATTAAAACCTACATACCAGTAGTCTGTTTTATTGTGAACCGTTTTATGTGAAAAAAATCATCAATAGCATCATTGTAATTTTAGTTACTAATTATTATTTTTTTGTTTGTGAGGTGGCGCACTTCCCCACACAAGCGGGGGAAGTGCACCATGCCCTGTTATTTCCTACTTAAAGTGTTTTATGCATTTAATGGGGCATGTACACCAGAAGTCAAACTAAATAGTTTCTTTTGGGAAAGGAATTTTTTAAAACATAATATGTTCAGTGCTTGAAACGAACATAAATAGATTTTGAACAGCACACATAAAAGAACAATAAATATTTAAATAAAGTATATTTATTCTAAATACATAAAAACCAAAGTATAAACCATTTTGGATAGTTATAAATAAAATACTGCATTGATAAATAAGCAAATAGGTAATTTCTTCGAAAACTGGTGATCTATTTAGCCAATATTATAATAACTAAAATTAATATCAAAAGTAATAAAACTTCTTTTGATACATTTGGGAACTTTTCCCCAATATTAAGATATTGGACTAAGGGGCAAATAAACTTGCCAATAGTTTCTCAATATTTCTCAAAGATTTAGAACGACATTATGTTTATTAGTTGGAGGTGCACTTGCCCCTTTAAAAGTGGCGCACATTGCCCTTTTTCAAATATCCTGGGGAAAATGCACCACAACAAATAATGTCAATAACTGTAAAATTATATCTGATAAAGTTCTTACATGTCTCAAAAGATACTTGAAGCAAAATTACGCAATATGTTTAGGTTTTCAGATGGCACACATCAACTTTCGGGAAGGAATGCAAATTACCATTTAATGTCAATATTAACCTCGAAGTTTGACGTTTCACCATTAGAGAAAAGTCCATTGTTGCCAACTTAATTCTGGTTACATTTGTAAATATGGATGTGTCTAACATTCCACTGCCGGAATAACAACAAAATTATAGTTCCTTCAAAAATTAGAACACAAAGGTTCATTAACCCCAAAAGCGCACTTGCCCTATTTGACCCTAATACAATCCAGTAACAAAAAATAACAGACCTGACACATCAAAACAAACAATGCAATAAAAAAATTTTAATCAACTAGAAAGTAAACAAAAATAAATTATGGATTCAATCCCAAATAATAATAATATTATAATTTCTAATACAACTAGTGCTGATAGCACCGGCAGAATTCAAAATAATACTAAGGTCATTTTAAAAGAAAATAACAAAGATTGATTTACACTCCCTAGACACGGCAGAAAAAAAAACAGAATGAAAACAATTATAGGGCAAAACAAAAGTAACACAAGACTCGAGGCAGTCGAACTGTTAGGTTGGATCTTCATGTCGCGACTGGAACCGGACATCTCTAAGACTGATGTTACAGAATATCTTGATGAACACGTTATCAAAGTTTCACGATGCGTTAAACTAAACATTTTTTCTAACGAAATTGCTGCGTTTAAAGTAGGAATCAACCAATCAAATGAGGATAAAGTATTCTCAGAAAGAATGTGGCCATGGAAATCAATCGTTCGACAATATGACTAAAGCTCTAAAAATTTTCAAAAAACTCCTCTTACATCTAAAGAGATACCCAATCAAAATATTAGTTCAAATCGTATTGTAAATCTTGTCTATTTTATTTTATTTTATACACTAACATAGTCATACTTATTGTTTCTTAATTAGAAAACTAGGTGTTAGTCTAGATATAGATGTATGCTTGTTATAATTATGTTGTATTTTTTTTAATAGTTACCTACTTTTAAAATCAACTTTGTATGTTTGACTTATCTACTGTATCTAGTAGCTCAAAAGACTAATAAAAATTTGAATTTGAATTGAATTTGAATATTTTAGCATTTTAGAAAAATCGTATCGACATTTTTTTTATTGGAATATGAAAAATGGTTGATTTCCTAGATATAGCGAAATTGCGGCAAGAAACAAAAAACCTCGGAATTTGTTAATAACATCTTAAATAACAAAAAACCTATAAATGATAATAAAAATCTGAAAAAATTGTATTTGAAATTTTTGTAGTCATGTAGTCAACAATAAAACGTTATTTCATTCTTTAACAAATACATGTTTTCCAACGAGTCCGCAGCATCTGCATTGCAGAATATGCACATACCTCCATGTGGAGCATTTAATAACCTTCATTTTCCTTCAGATTTTTTATTGCGGCAAATAAAAGTGTATCAGGAGACACTATAAAATAAGATTTATAATTCATGTAATATAATTTAGCGACCTATATAACAATCTTAATTAATGTATTAAATTATTTAAATTAATGTGTTGGTGTTAACCGTTTCCCTAATAGCACTCAAAAATACATGTGTCATCACAAAAAATGTCAGCTATACAATCTGCACATGCTAAATAACCGAATTTTTGTGTTGGTTTGTACAAGGAATATCACACTTAAAGGTAGAAGAATTTCTGGAACCAATTTTAGACACGTGAAATTGGAGCAAATTTAAAAATTCAGAATTATCACCTTGACCGTGTATGATTTTATATAATTGCATGATGTAAGATACCTTACGTCTAATGAACAAGGGCTCCACATTAAATTCATTAACAAAATCAGTATAACTATAGTTTACATCTGGATATCTTTTGTACAAGTGTCCCAACCAAAAGTAGGCACCCTGAATAACTTTGGAGAACAAATTTTTTTTGAAAAATTGGTGAAACACGTCGACCTTTTTTTCCAAGGGGGACATATTTTAATGTGATACTTGTATACCTATCATCATCCCTCTACCCTACACGGCCACCCCCTCAAAAAAATTCAAATGGCAAGGGGGTCGAGTGATACATCTTTTGAAAAGTCTTTCAATTCCCTACATAACTGTGTATTTTTTTTTAACTTTTATCGATTCGTTCTTAAGGAAAATAATTTTATTTTTGATGATTACACACAATCGAAATCGTTTAAAAAATCTAAAATACACGGCACTGGGTATTGAAATTTATAAAAGAACTACATTTTTTAGTGCTCTCAAATCAACACGAGTTTTTTCGACAAAAGACACTTTCCTTGTCTGTTTAGTTTTAGAATAATAAAAGACTCGTAAGGATTTGATAGTCCTTGAACATTAATTTGTTCACAACCAATTTTAAATCGAGATACATTTTACTAGAGTGAGTTCTCAAAATGATTTATATCCTTCAGGAGAGGATAGAAATTGTCAGGATTTATTTTAAAAACGATAATTGTGTTAGAGCTACGGAGCGCATATTCAATAGAAATCACCTAGATAGAAGGGTTGGTTCTCAGTATGTTTTACAATTATTGACAAAATTTATGGAAACAGGTTCTGTAGGAAACAAAAAGCATGAACCTCAGCGACCGATAAGGAATAAAGCAGTCGAAATGGCAGTTCTGGGTCATTTGCAGATGGATAATATTCAATCGATCAGGAAAGTAGCTGAGGCTTCCGGTGTATCACGAAGCAGTGTTCATCGAATTGAACGGCCCACAAACTTCATCCATATAAATTTAAATTGGTACACGAATTAAACGAAGATGATCCCGATCGTCAGCTTGAATTCTGTGAGATTTTTAGTGAACAATTAAACGGTAATGCCAATCTACTGTGCAATACGTGTTTTTCTGATGAATCGACATTTCAGTTAAATTGGGAGGTAAACAGGCACGATTGTAGGTATTGGAGTGAAACCAATCCACATTTGTTCATGGAAACTCATACCCAAAGGCCTCAGAAGTTAAATGTTTGGGCTGGCATCTTAGGGGATCACATTGTCGGGCCGTTTTTTATTCCTGACAATTTAAATGGCGAAAGGTACCTCGATCTGTTAGAAAATAACATCGACCCAATGATTACCCAAATCCTCGTAGAAGACGAAAATTTTTTAGAGGGCAAACTGTTTTTTCAACAGGATGGGGCACATTTTGCTATAGCAGTCCGTCAATTTTTGGATAACCGGTTTCCTGAGCGATGGATTGGAAGAAGAGGTCCTGTGGAGTGGCCCGCTAAGTCACCCGATTTAACTCCCTTGGATTTCTTTCTGTGGGGACATTTGGAATCAAAGGTGTTTGCAACAAAACCCGCATCTCTGGAAGAGTTACGTGAAAGAATTGTTCGAGGATGCCGTTTATTGACTCCAGATGTGTTCAGAAATGTTCGTACAGAATTTCAAGACAGATTATGCTACTGTATGGAAGTCGGTGGGGGTCATTTTGAACAATACATACGATAATTTAAACTGCTTCTTTTATTTTTATTTCCCGAACCTAAAATAATGAAACAATTATTTCTCAGGAACGAATCGATAAAAGTTTAAAAATATACACAGTTATGTAGAGAATTGAAAGACCTTTCAAAAGATGTATCACTCGACCCCCTTTGCCACATGAATATTTTGAGGGGGTGGCCGTGTAGGGTAGAGGGATGATGATAGGTATACAAGTATTACATTAAAATATGTCCCCCTTGGAAACAAGGTCGACGTGTTTCACCAATTTTTGAAAAAAAATTATTTCCAAAGTTATTCAGGGTGCCTACTTTTTGGTTGGGACACCCTGTATATTTACAAAATATTCGCTGAATTCTCCCTATCGCCTGAATGTGACCACTATAATATTGGCTCCACACAACAATTATATTCTAAACAACTTCTGACTAATGTAAAATATAGAGTTTTTAGACAATCAGTATTTGTAAAGTTCTTGTGTTCCTTCTTATAATAAAACCAAGCATTTTTAGATAACGATTACTGATATAATCAATAATTGATTATCATTATCAGTAATCGTTGTCTAAAAATGCTTGGTTTAATCATAATATAGAATAAAAGATACTTAGTTCTGGATCAAAGATCACTCCGAGGTCCTTTTTCTGATGAGATCTTGTTAGAATTACATCATTTACCGTATATTTATATGTAATTTTCTCCCGTTTTCTAGAAAAAGTCTTCACCTGACATTTGTTAATATTCCGACATAATTTGTTAGCGTACACCAAACGGTCAAGGAATTAATGTCTGATTGTAATTTTTGAAAATCATGTTTGTCATGAATAAGTAACAATTTTCAGATCATCAGCATATAAATGAGTTTTAGAGTCAAGCAACTCAACATCGTTAACAAAAAGTAAGAACATTAAAGGACCCAGATTTGAGCCTTGCGTGACCACTGCTGGCACAATATGAAATTGATTTAAATCATCTATACTCCACATATTGCATTCTCTCAGTTAACAACGAAATAAAAAATATAATAAGATTATCAAATTGAGTAAAATTATATAAATTTGTAACAGTTGACCTACCCTTGATAAAACCATGCCATCTGTCACATAATTCTCTTAACAACATGACGGGATACATAATATGATACAATACTTTCAAATATTTTGGCAAAATTGGGGATAATTATCAGAAGAACCATTGTAATCATTTTCAAGAAACATACTTTTAAAATATGTGGCAAAACTGTTTACTATATCCTCCAGATGTAGTGGAGATTCATCATTAAAGGTCATATTGCCAGGAATTGTAGTAGCTTTTTTCTTTGCATTACCATAATTTCATAAATCATTCGAATTAGTTTTTATGTTATCTTCAACGGACTTTACAAAGTTAATGTATTCTCTTTGAATACTACTTTTAATTTCACGTTTTATGTTTTTAATCTTTTCCAAATGCTCAAGTAGTTTATGTTTTTTATGTATACTGATAAGATGATTTTTAGTTTTAATTTTTCTAATTATGTTTTTAGTAAACCAGGGAGGATAAGTACATTGAAATGGTATAGTTTTAGGCACATACAATTACATACATGTCAATGGTTCTATACAATTTGTTGTAGAAAAAAAATCACATGCTTCATCAACATCCTGGATGATTTCTAACCCACTCCAATCAATCATAGTTATATCATTATAGAGCTCATAAAAATTCGTTTTCTGGAAATTGTATATAGGGGCAGTTGCAAACGAGCCATTATTTTCAAATTTTGGGTTATTTTCAGACTACTGTAGAGTAGCAATAAGCCCTGGATGATGATCGTCCTCATTCACCGATACAAATTCATCATGTGACACATTACATGTTATTGCAGAGGATGTGACAATTACATCTGAAATCCTTGAATTGGTATTTAAAATATGGTTATGTTAATCTATCATACAAATATTAATAAAGTTCTACTGCAGATTAAAATCACCAGTTAAAACTGTGAACAAATCAGAGTTACAGCAATAATTTTCCAGCTAGTCAAATAATATTTGTCGGAGGCGGCCTGGGGGCGTCACGGTTAGGGTTAGACTGCTTGGACATGTTAGCAGGTACGCCACTGGTATTTTGCAGTTGACACACACAAATTGTATTAGATAACTAAACAAACAATTATCCTTTACACCAAACAGTAAAATAATAAAATAATAAAATTACCGAATAACAGTTATTCAACAAAGGAACTAACGGTCCGCCACCCGCTAACTCGTACCGTATTCACCCTCATTCTACCGCAGGTACTCATACAGTGCCCGCACACCCTTGCTGAGCTAGCTGGCTTCGTTCCGTTCACTTCGGATTCCCTTCGCGTGTTCCTATGCTTCAAATCTTAAATAATCATTGCTTAAGCCAAACAAACGTGTCAATGTTTATATTAACACAATAACTTAAACCTATCAATATTTATATTAACATAATAACTTAGCTGTGACAGCAGAGTGCCGTTGTTGGTATCGAGGGACCATAGGCGTGGATAAATTATCTTCGGTGGCGCCGACACGGCCATTCTGACATCGTGCACGTCCTCGGGCACTCATCCTAAAGGTGAACACCTGAAACGGAAATGAATGTCGTTTATATCAACACCGCTCGTTCATCCTGACGAAGCAACTTTAATATTTACTGGGATTCCCACCGGAATCAACATAAAGGGCGGCGACATATCTAGTCTCATCCGGATCCACCGGGATAGACTTTGGTGGCAACACATCATCCTTCATCCGGACTCACCGGGATCATCTTTGGCGACAACACATCGTGACTCATCTGGACTCTCGGGATCATCTTTGATGGCAACACATCGTGACTCATCCGGACTCATTGGGATCAACTCTGGCGGCAACACATCATGCCTCATCCGGACTCACCGGGATCAACTTCGGCGGCAACACATTGTGCCTCATCCGGACTCACCGGGATCAACTTCGGCGGCAACACATTGTGCCTCATCCGGACTCACCGGGATCAACTCTGGCGGCAACACATCGTGCCTCATCCGGACTCACCGGGATCAACTATGGCGGCAACACATCGTGCCTCATCCGGACTCACCGGGATCAACTATGGCGGCAACACATCGTGCCTCATCCGGACTCACCGGGATCAACTATGGCGGCAACACATCATGCCTCATCCGGACTCACCGGGATCAACTATGGCGGCAACATCGTCTTTATTATAAGTGATTTTTTTTTGTAACTCTAGGGAACGGATTGACATTCCAAATAAAAATTCAGGGCTAAAACCAGTAACTCTATGTTTTGTGCAATTTAAAGCTAATTGAACTTCACCTAAACTGTCTTGCCAATTT
This sequence comes from Rhamnusium bicolor, assembly GCA_029963845.1. Lineage (NCBI taxonomy): Eukaryota > Metazoa > Arthropoda > Insecta > Coleoptera > Cerambycidae > Rhamnusium > Rhamnusium bicolor. The sequence goes on from JANEYF010000114.1 coordinate 130,277, forward strand.
CGATCATTTTCCGTTTCAACAATAGTCAATGTATTTTTCAGTGTTTGCATAACTCTTTCGACCTGTTCATTCGCTCTGCTTGTACCATGGGCAATGAAATGCAGGTCAATATTAAAATTAGAACAAAAGCTACGAAATTCACTACTAGTAAAACATTTACCTTTATCACAAATTATACGTGATGGCACGCCAAATAAATAGGTAAATTCTTTTAAACAACTAAGCAGTTTCTGCATTTAAAAACGAATACGGTATAGTACAACAAATGTAGAAAAGGCGTCTATAATTACAAATACGTATCTTTTTTATTGTCACTATTGCCAGACAGCTTTCCAGAAATACCTACGTGAATGGTATGCCATCTGCGAAGTTTTAGGAATTGGACACATTTTAACTTGAGCCTTTCCCGATTTATTTTTTAGAAGTTTTGCAAATTAGGCAGTTATCAACAAATTTTCTAACAGTTCGTGACATTTTAGGAAACCAATAAAGTTCATAAATTTTATTTTTTTTTTTTTTTTTTTTTTTTTTATCTGGAATGTTTTAAATTAATATGCACATGATTTATTAGTGACTAAATCATGGATCTTGGGACAACCGGTAAATAACATGAACAGTTGTCTCTCACAATTTTACGAAGCAAAGCATTATTTCGGATATCATATGTTTTAGGGACATCTGGGTCTAGTTCATTAGCACGAAGGGCAGCGGTTAGTTTTACAAAACTGTCGTGTGCTACACTAAGCCAATCCCTATAGGTCAATAGCCTGTACTAGATTAGGTGAATTATTACGTTTACATTTAGGTGCACTCGAAACGGTCCCTTCCTTGTTTGACATAATGAATGGGGTTTCTTGAAAAGAAATCTGCGTGGTTCATATGTTTGCCTTCACGGTAAATTATATGGAAATTGAAATCTTGTAAAAATGCCCACCAGCGGTGTGCGCGAAGGGTTAAGTCACGTTTTGTACAGGACGATTTGAGAGAGTTGCAGTCTGTGAAAACTATAAAATATTTCGCAAAAAGGAAATTATAAAAATGTAACAAATGCTGTCATTTCTACAGAGTCGGTGTGTACAGGAATCTGATGGAAACCAGATGCCATATCAAGAGACGAAAAATAGTATGATTCATGTAATCGATTAATTTAATCACTGATAAGTGGTAAATGATACTTATCAGGTACGGTGTTGGCATTAAGTTTGCGTTAACCTACATAAAGGCCATCTGGACCATTTTTTCTTTTTTTTTTTTTTAACTAAAATAATAGTACTAGAAAAAGGTAAACGACTAGGCCTAATAATATTAACTTTGAGCAATTTTGCTACTTCATTTCACACAATTTCACGCTCGGCGGGTGCCAATCGATATGGTTTTCTTTGAACAAATTTAGTTGGATCTTTTAAACGAATTTCCAACTTACCAGTGTTCACTCGTCCTGAAGGTACATGTATCACAAAATGATCTCGATAATTGCACAAAAGTTTTACTAAATTTTGCTTATCATTACTAGTTAAATCAGTTTCAATTTGATTGAAATTTACAGCTTCCTGTTCGCAAATCTGAACTTTTAAGTTACGGGAAAAAATAAACCATCTGAATTCAAGTTAACTTTTTTTTTTGCACTATCAAATCTTTACCTATGATAATTTGAGCGGACATAAAATCATTTCGCACTACAACAATAACAGTTCGACAAGAAGGATTTGAGGTTCAATTACTGTCAAAATTTGTGACTTACAAATGAAAGAGCCATGACCAACGCTTTTCAGAGTGGTTAAATTATTGAACCGTTTACTATCAAAATGAGCGGCAATACTTTCTTTTAAAAAAGAACAATCTGAACCTGTGTCAAACAGAAAAGGAAAGATCTCACCAGATTTAAGCTGCGACTGTCCAACAGGCAATGCTTCCATTTTACAAGTGTTAACTTGCCTCTCCACAGACCTGACTTTTCGGCTGGCATTCGGACACTTAGTTGAAATATGGCCTGGCTTGCCACAGGTATAACAGATGACTTTTGACGTCCTAGGCGGTGACCACCTGCACTGCTGCGTACGGTGTCCACTTCGTCCACATTTGTAGCACTTTCCATACAAAGGCACAGTTTTCTCATTTTTGGGAGAAGGCGATACAGCTCGACGCTTCGATCCAGTGTGATGACCGGAGGGAAATAGCGTCGGTTGTTTCCCAAGTCTCCCCTGCAACATGGTACACATACTCTTGGCATCTGTTGGGCGGTCAATTTGATATCTTCGTCTCACGAATCCATTGCGAGTCAAGCCACAGTAGCAGGCAACAAGAACAGCAAATGATTCGTCGCTTTCTCTGTTTTTCAAAAGAGTAAGAATGGTCCTCATAGAATGCAGCATTTCGTCGATGAGAGGTGTATCTTCTAGAGCGTCTATTTTTCCATTTACGGCTTCAGAGAACTGCTCGATAGGATCGACAGGTTTGGCGCAAATTGCCAAAAATTTTGCCTTCAGGGCCGTCCAGTCCTTTTCAGTAGGTTTAGTGGATACAATCCAACTAGCTCGCTCACCTTTCATGGCTTGTGATGGAGTCATTACCATGCCGTCAGGGTTATATTTGCCCACCCACATATTCATAATTGTACACCAGCCCTCGGCATCGGCAAATTTCTAGGTTGGATCAAATGTAGGCAGTTTTACATTCGTCGACGTGGACGGCATTGGCGAACTTGTCGAAGCTAAAAGCAATTGTCGTTCTAACTTCCTGATTCGTTCCAGAGTTCCATTTCAACTTGGAATTTTCTGCACCATCACTTCGTCCTCACTGTCCGAATGTCCTTGCAGTCCTGATCCCACTTCTGATGTCGGAGGCGGCCTGGGGGCGTCACGGTTAGGGTTAGACTGCTTGGACATGTTAGCAGGTACGCCACTGGTATTTTGCAGTTGACACACACAAATTGTATTAGATAACTAAACAAACAATTATCCTTTACACCAAACAGTAAAATAATAAAATAATAAAATTACCGAATAACAGTTATTCAACAAAGGAACTAACGGTCCGCCACCCGCTAACTCGTACCGTATTCACCCTCATTCTACCGCAGGTACTCATACAGTGCCCGCACACCCTTGCCGAGCTAGCTGGCTTCGTTCCGTTCACTTCGGATTCCCTCCGCGTGTTCCTATGCTTCAAATCTTAAATAATCATTGCTTAAGCCAAACAAACGTGTCAATGTTTATATTAACACAATAACTTAAACGTATCAATATTTATATTAACATAATAACTTAGCTGTGACAGCAGAGTGCCGTTGTTGGTATCGAGGGACCATAGGCGTGGATAAATTATCTTCGGTGGCGCCGACATATTTTATACTTGATAGTTGTTAGTGATGGGGGAATATACAGATTTATCATTAAGATGGAATTATTATAACTATTGTATAATTTAATCGCCATTAAGTCAACATCGGGTAGGGGTGATTCAAGAGGAAATTCCTCAGATCTGTATTTCGCATCCACCACTGCTAGTCTCAATTCTGTTATATCTATATACATTGTACTTATCACCAAAAAGTTCGTTTGATAAAATATTATTTTGCAACCAGGTTTCAGTCAGCATTATAACATCATTGTCACATCCCAAAATATTTGGATAGAACGTATGCACTTTCGTATTCAACCCCCTGACATTTTGATATTTAATTTCAATTGAACAATTTATTTAAGTATTTAGTGCCTGTTGGACACACATGTTTTTTCTTACATTCTTAATTCAATATTCACCCTTGGCCCTTCTCTCAGTAAATTCTTTGCAAACAACAAGAATAATTTCTGAGCTCAAACCGATACCCTTATACTGGTTAAGGTTTTCTAATTTATAAGAATTTCTTAAAATCTCGCCAACATCACTATTAGAATTACTTTAATCGGTCTTACCTTCGAATTGTCCAACTTCTGGCTAATTCTAGAAATTTTCACGTTAGTTAAAGTCAGTGCTGAGACATCGTTATAAATTTTCATATTTAAATCATTATCTGAATTATTCTCAGGCAGTCTGAAAATAATCAAATTATTTTCGATTCTTTTTATATCATTTAATTTAGCAACTATTTCACAAAAAATTGTGTCACTCTCAGCTTTCACTACATGACAATTTGAAGATGTCTTCAACTCACGAATTTCGGCCTGAAGATCAAGAATGATTTTTTAAGTTCACTAATATCACAATCAATTGCAGCGCGGCTGTTGCATGTTCATTTAATAACAGTTTTACTTCTCAAAGCTCTGCACTCAGCACTAGTTATATCCACACACCCCGTATAATAAGTTCCTTTACATACTGAACATATAACCAACACATTGGCAGCCACCTGCTTCCAACAACATTTACGAGCCGGCATTGCACCCTGAATAACACCACAGCACTGTATTTTATTTGGTAATTATTAACTGTTATACATTTTATAAAAAGTTTTTTGCAGAAATTTTATTTCTTGTTACTTTATAATTCAGATGCTGCTTTTTATTTAAACATATTTTAGGTGTTTATCTTAATTTTAAGTATACTAAACTATTAAACGTTTAACACTGACGTAGTTGTCCACGAAACACCAAAACACTATATACTGCACTCGACGCGCTTTCCGCCAACCAAGTTGGCATCATCTGGAGATGATCAAACTAACCGTATGCTAGCAGTGTACCCTATTTATACCTAAACTATTGTCGACTCACTAACAAATAAAGCAGGCTACCTGGGATTGGCCCTCTGTCACTATTCATATACATACATATTCATATTTTTACAGTTTGTGATTTACAAGCTTTCAAATGCATCCAGCTGTCTAGTATTTATTACATTCCTAATTAATCTTAAATTGCTAATATCTATTTTATGGTTGTTCTCAAACGCATGTTGGGCTACACTAGACTTATCTGTTCTACCATATTTGAGATGGGCCATATGCTCTTTGAATCTAGTTTTAATTGATCTTCTAGTTTGTCCAACATACTTTTGGCTACAGTCCTTACAGCTAATTTCGTAAATCCCCTACTTTTCGTTTGTTTCAATTTTGTCTTTTGGATTGCCTAAAAGTTGTAGTTTATTTCCCGATGAATGAACCACTTTCATACCTATATCTTTAAAAATCTTACATACCATGGGTGATTCGAGGATCAAATGGAATCAATATAAATTTCAGATTTTCTCTTTCATTTTGAAAGATCGAGGAATTTCGAAGTGACTCTTTAAATTTTCGTTTCCTAATTATTTTATCAATTAAATTTACAGAATATTCATTACTCGCAGCTATATCCTTAATCAATGCTTTTTCTTTTTCAAACCTCTCCTTATTGAGGGCGAAACTTAATAGACGATGGACTAGAAAATTAAAACTCGCCATTTTGTGTTGAGCACAATGGTGAGAGTCCTTAGGGATATATCTTAGAGTACTGGTATCTTTTCTGTATATGTCAAATTATAACTTATTATCACTATTTCTAATTATTAATACATCTAAAAATGGTAGTTGTCCAGAGTTTTCAATTTCATATGTGAATTTAACTGACGCGAAACGATGGTTTAATTTAGAAACAAACTTGTCAATATCAGCGACTTTGTATCAAACACATAAGCAGTACAATCTAGGTAAACTTGGGTTAGATACATGTAACCTCCTGCTATTTAAAGCTGGAGTAGGTTGTTGCAGGATTTAAGTACATTTCTTACTTCAGTAATCATTTTTGGTAATGAATTTCTAGAAAGTTTTTATAAGGACCATTACTAATCAGATTGTCTACCCTTTCATAATAGTCCTCTTTATCTAAAATAACAACCTTATTACCCTTATCAGCTTTTAAGTAAAAACATTTTTTTTTCACGCAACCGTTTGATAATTTTTTCTGTCTTTTGTAGATTTTGACTTTCTATTTACATTAGTGACAATATTTGTCGAGATTTGATTTTTGTAAGCTTCTCTGATAAATCCTTTAAAAGAATCAGGAAGGTATTGAATTAAACTTTCAACACTTGCAACAATCTCATTTAAAATGCCCTCAGAGGCAGGTAAAGCAAAATTTAATCCTTTGTTAAAGAGATCAATTTCTTCTTTATCAAACGACTCTGAGGAATGATTTTCCAAGATGCTGAGAACTTTTTGAGGAACACTTTCATTTGACGTACTACCGATTAATCTTTTGAGTTTTTTATTTTGTGACGATATTTTCTTAATAAATATCGCATTGATTGATAAAAACATATTCCTCTAAAAGTCACACCATTGTTCATGTTCAAATTATTTCACTTATAGGTAAGCTTTTTGTAAAGTCCATATGCTTGTAATTTAAGCGTACTTCGTTTACAGTACAGATACTTAATTTCTAAATCCAGCCATTTTTAATAATTAGAAATAGTGATAATAAGTTAGAATTTGACATACACAGAAAATATACCAGTACTCTAAGATATATCCCTAAGGACTCTCACTATTGCGCTCAACACAAAATGGCAAGTTTGTTTGTGTTTTTTTTTTTTTTTTTTTTTTTTTTTATTTCATATATGCTGATGAAATAACCCCGAGTATCTGCATCACGTTTTATATAAAAAATGGAAAATACGTTTCTTGTTTTTTACATTCAAAGTTGTTTCGGACATTCCACATAAAGAAACAAATTATATTTCAAAATTAATAATGACAATATAATAGTCTTTATTTAAAAAACAAAGTCTAGCATAAGCTACTCAACTCGCAATAATAACAATATATCATTGCAGTTGAATCGTTTATTATTAAAAGGCACCAAGCGACATTGTTCAAGTTTTGAGAAAACACAAAAAACTATCAAATTATTTTAGTTTATAATTTTTATTCTTAACGACCCAGTGAAAATTGTTTAAGATTTTAGTTTTGTAAAAAGTTTAAAACTTAAATTTAAATATCTGAGTATTTTATTTTGTTTTAACGACGCCTGGGCTCCTTTTAACAACTAACGAAAAAAATAAAAACAATTGTTATAAAAACATTTTTATTAAAGATTAAGTAAAGGACACCATGAAAAACGTGCAACAAAATGTAAGTTAAATAGGTACATTCCTTTTTTGGATGCCTTGGTTGGGCAGGTATCAATAATGTTTTGGTAAAATGACCTTTGTTCTTCTAAATATACTTTAAAGTGAACTTAGGTGACGAATATTGTTTTGACTACTGGTGCCTTCCCATTATATGCCTTACTTGTTGGCATTGTTACTGTTTCTGTTTTATGCTTTTTGGGCATATTTAATTGAAAGGTGTGGACTATTAATAAATGGTGATGCAACAACGTATCCAGGTTTTGAAGATTTGTGCATAAAATTATGAAACTGTGACACAGAAAAAAAACTTGTTTTTCATTTCTTGGCACATTTTTTTGTTTGTTTTCAAAGAAAAACATTCTTCTTGTATAATTTGGACCACCAGTTTTTAAAATCTAGCACATAACTGTTTTTAACTTCCATTACAGTGAACTTACTTATTACTGACTGTGACAGACAATTCCGTGTATTCATCCACAGAAAATACTCTATCATATTGCTTTAACAGTTTCTTAATAATAATAATAATAATAATAATATTCAATAGATAAAGTAAATTGCACATACTAATGACTGTGTTCGCACCTTCGTGATTTTATCTGTATAAAGTATTGAAAGGGGTCAGACTCTTTGTACCATTTCAACAATAAATATGCTAAGCAACTTGCAGTTATTTTCGCAGAGTCTGTCGGTACTTGCAAACGATTCGTAGACATAAATATTTCTGAAAACTGAAAATACCAAAAAGTGTCACTTGGTCACTCTTAATAATATTTATAATGTACATAATCCTCAAATATACGAGGGTTGATCAAAAAAACATTTTCTAAAATTTTAGTATACTACATATGATGGAAATCAATAGTACTCTTTATAGTTATAGTAAAAATAATATAACTTCTGCTTTTGTCGGAAATGACACTAATTCATTCTTTTGAAACGACACCCTACATATATTTACATTATTTAATAGCCCTTTTGATTCCCTATTCGATGACATATAACATGATATAATTACCTCTATTGAATCCTTTCATGTTGTGAGGTACTTTGTTGCTCTACCCAAGAGCAGAAGTGTCACTTTGACGCCCAACACTACGGCGGTGCACACGGTACGGAGATCTCGGGCGCCAGTTTCTGTTTAGAGTGCAGAAACACCACTTTACTCTATCGGCGGGACGATAGAGGCCGGGCAACTGCAGTGAAGATACGGCTAAGTCAGGGGTCGGGAAAAAGGAAACTTACATACTACAGTTAAGGAACACACTCTCATTCAATATATGTACATTTATTCTACACACTAATTATTATTTACACTTTATACACACCTTAGTAACTACAACTTATACTACAACGGTCTTACCTACAAGCGGTCTTATACTACTACGGTCTTAACTACGGACAAGCGGTGCAGTAAGCGAGCGGTCAAGCGGTGCGATACGGTACGCCGGTGAATGAAGCGGTGAAACGGTAAGCAGCGATAAATCAATCGGTCATAAGCAGACGGCGGACGGATACCAGGAGGGGAAGCAAGCGCCAATACAAGCAAACTATGCCTATCTAACGCGGTTACTTATTATCGCTTGGCTGATGGATGGTTCCGGTCTTATGATATGCCAAAGCTAGTACCTCCAAGGCGCCCTGCCAAAGAAAACGGACTCAGGCGGCCTGGAGGGCACGCGGTTGAATGCGGTTACGGTAAGGGGGGGGGGGGGAAGGAGTAACAAGCCTAACAGTGGCGAATTGATGATGACGACGGGATGGTCAAACTCCAAAACTACCCTGCAGAATTTTTTACGTGCTCAGGTAGCCCGGTGGACCCGCGATTACGGACGATACCTCCAAGTCACCCTGCAGAATTTTTACGTGCTCAGGTGGCCTGGCAGGCACGCGGTTACGGAAATACCTCTAAGTCACCCTGCCAAAAAAACGGACTCAGGTGGCCTAGAGGACACGCGGTATCAAATGCTAGTATCTCCAAGTCACCCTGCAGAATTTTTACGTGCTCAGGTGGCCTGGAGAACACGCGGTGTAACGCGGTTCTAATTCCAACCTTCGGCCGCTCTCCCGTTCTAGGGAAGAATATGGGGCGGATACGTCTTAGCGCTCGCGGTTCACTAACTCTAAATAAAGCCCGGAAAGTACTCACCAGCAAAGTAATACCGATTATTTACCAAACCTTTATCAAACCTTGCTACCTACTTCCGGATCCTGTGCTGGCTTCCTCTCTGGAGCGGTCGGGGTCGGCACGTCTGGACGGTACGGGCGGCAGCAACGGACTCTTCTCGGATACTCTGTAAAATCCTCAAGCTACTAAACTCTGCCAAACAGCAGAAGTAGGATGAGCGCGGTAGTCATGCGCGAAATATTGCAACTACGTCACCGTTTATCGACTTAGAAAAATTCGCAATTACCTTTGGATACCTATGTACCTCTATACTCACAAGTTTACTTACTATCCAAGTCGGCGTGGTGCTTCGGTTGGCGCTCAGACGGGAACTAATTTAATTGTAAAATCCTCATGCTATTAAACACTGCCAAAAAGCAGAAGTAGGATGAGATACGGTAGTCATGCGCGGTATATTACAACTACGTCACCCGCTCATCGACTTAGAATAATTCCGTATGAAATTTAAATACCAATATATCCTTATACTCACGAGTTTACTTACTGTGCTGGCCGGCGTGGTTCCTCGTTTGGGAGCTGGACGGAAACTAATTTGATTATTTTCAGTCTCGGGCTCCTTCAAGCGCGGGCATAAGGGTGCCGGGGACACAATGCGTGCGTCGCGATTCGCTTACTGCCGGCCACTTGGCCTATGTGGAATGTTCATAAAAACATCACTACTACCTATCTATAATTAACAATTAAACTGTTATCATTTACAAGCGCAGTACTATAATGGATAAAATATTTTTCAAACAGACAAATAACACCTAGCTACCTAACTTAACTTAATAAAATAAAATCACTTCGTTACAATGTGAATAAATTCAAAATCAAGATTATTTCCAAATTGTTTAATTTGTTTGATTGACTAATCCTTTAGATTTTTTTTTGTGACATCAAATTTCTTTGCATTGAACAAATACAATTCCACACAAGAGGATACTTAATTGAAGAATATTACCAATTGCCAATTTTTTACAAATAATTTATATACTTCCAGTGTAGCAAAAACTAAATTAAATCAGCCAGGAATCTTAAAAGCAAAATCTGTTTTAGTTGATTGCATTTAATTCATTATTCTGTGAAAAATCATTGATAAATTTTGTATTTATTTTAGCTGAACTGGAGATATATACAATAGAAAATAAAGAAGGAGGTGCAGAAAAATATGGCATAAAAAATGTTATTACCCATACTGAACCATTAATTTTACATGGTAATGGTTTTTCGAAAGCCACTTTAAATTATCTGAGCAATTATATTCCAAATGCATGGAATTCAGTAGAAGGATGTATAAAATGTAAAAATGGTCATATTGATTTTACTAATAAACCAGCGTCTGACTTACCTTTAGTTTTTCTTGCTGTTTTTATTGAATTTAACACACCTTTCCTTGAAGAGCAACTCGAAAAAATTTATGCATTGGAGTATCCTAAAGAAAGAATACATCTTTTTATTCATAATGCAGTAAGTATCTAGAAAAATGACAACCTGATCCACCTGAAATTTTTTTTGGAATCTTATTTTTAATTTTTCAGGCCAAGTATCATGCAGGCCACATTAAGAATTTCACAGAAAAATATGGTAAGAATTATTTGTCCCTTAAACAAATAACCCCTGAAGATGGAACAACTGAGTGGCTGGCAAGAGATTTGTCTTTGTAAGTAATGATGATATACTTTATTAGTCTTACTATCATGAGCCATGAGTAGAGATTGGGAGATAGCCATAAATTCCAGAGATGACTTTTACCTAGATATAATATTATATTGTAACCACCTATTGAAACATTCCCAAACAATATGAAATGATAAAATATTCTTATGTACTATGCAATAAATCTGTTTTCTTTATGAAAATAGGAACAAAAAATTAATGATTTTCATCAGGTAATTGGACAGCTTGTAGCTATAAAAAACAATTACTTGCTGACCGACGGGGCTCGTTATAGTCGAGTGTCCAATAGCAACTCAGATATAGGCAGATCGCGTGTTTACGCCCACTGCCTCATATTGAAAATGAATGCACCAATGACTGAAGTCATTGGAATACACTTAAAATATGTAGTCTATATAAAACGTCTATGTGAATAACATGTAGATATGTAAACAGTGCGATATTAAAGATGACAGAAGTTAACTTTTTAAAATGTTGATCAATTTTTGCAAGTGTATTAGTGGGCAGTATAGCAAAGTTTAGATGCCATCGGAAATGGCACTAAGAAAAAAATGTGACAGTATTATACAAAAGAATTATTGTGAACTAAATGACAAGTATGCCTGGATTAGCTTGGATGAAACCACCAATGCTTGGGGCTAGAAGGTGTCAAATGTTTTAGTGGATGTGTTAATATTAGTAATATACTTTTACTATTATGATAGCTAGTTGAAAATACATGCGTGTTTTAGTGTTTATTCGCCAATACTCTTTGTATTAACTTAAAAATAACCATAAGACATGATATTGTGTCATATGCATGAACATATTTACGTGGTGACAAGTCACCTATCAACCCTGGAATTGACATCATTTGTCGCTAGTACCCGATCACTAATCATGAGTAGAAATTGGGAGGCAGCGATAAATAACGTCTTTTCCAGGGTTGCCTCTAGGTGATGTCTCACCGCGTAAATATGTTCTTGCATATATGACACAATGCATATATAGTTAATTTGTTGAGTTCATTAACATCCAAAGTTAATACGAAGAGGGCTGAAAGTATTGGTGAATGTAACTTTAACACACACCGATACGGTAGCACAATTGGATGGATCGTTGTTGTGTGGCAGAATACGGCGAGCCACTGTCTATTTCTCCTGAGTTCAAGTATCAGCTGCGGCTTCTGACAAATGCCGGAGGGAATGATAGTTGTATTATGTCTGTCCTGGTTGAGTGGTGGAATAGCGTGCTAAGCTCCGCTGGGACGTTAATATAAATAAGACGATAAAAAAATACCATTTATTTCAAATGGTTCTCTAACATTAAGTGTGTTAAATGCTATATCAAAAGCTAAAACAAATAAATTATTAGCAATTATATTCATTGGATTACCGCCTTAGCACTATTTAACAAATTGTACTTTTTGTTCGACTTTTTTTATTTTATTTCGCAAATAGTCGTTTATGCTCACATACCTTCAAGCAGTGAATGAAGTCGATTCAATAGCCGACCCTGGCTAGGCAGCTCTGGCGTTAATATAGCGATAAAGTGGGAGTGTATGCATTATGAGCCTATATCTAAATTATTATGTTTTCTAAAAATAAAATTTTATAATTTTTTGAGGAAATATGTCTATTAACTAATTTTGTTAAATGCTTAAAAATATTTACTTAAGCAGTTACTTTTAAAGATTTTACGTCAACTGTAAAAAAAATAATTATCCTTCAAAACAAAATAAACCAAAAAGTAATTCTTAAAAAAAAAAAGAAAATTCATTCACCACGCTAAACTAAAATGTAATCTTCATTAAACTTAGAGCACATTATGTACTGAAAAAGTGCTATCACTTTTTTTTTGTTTAATAAAATTTTATAAATTAAATTAAGTTCATGATGGTATTATTTTATTGTGTTGAATTTCTCGGTGTCATCCTGCAAAGCTGATAGGGTCTGTAGTTGCTTAAATGATAATTCAGTTGAGCCACATCTACCATCTTCAGGTGTTTATTCATAACTGCTTACGGCGGTTTCTCATTACTCAAACTGAAATTTGGTCGAATAGCCGTAATAAGCAGTCTTCAAAGAGAATGTGAAGATGCCAGATGTGATTCTGCTGACACATCGTTTAAACAAAAATAAAGAATATCAAAATTTCGAAGCTTTAATTTTTCAGAAAATTTGTATATCATTTTTTTTCGTCGTGTTCCCCACCTTACGCGTCTCAGAGTGGATAGGCCAGGATCGGCTATCGAGTCGAGGACCCTCATACAAGTGACTAAAGTCAACTGAGATATCGATGTTGTTTATGACTAAGACTAAATATAATAATAATAATAATATTCGACTTTATTCAAAAAATGTACAATAAACTATGTGTACATACATTCATTTTAAGCAATTTACAAGGCATGCTCTATCTCTGTCATTCCTTAGGCCACATCAAAAGTAGCTGTTACAACATGTTTTTACTGGTCTAGCCCAGTAAAGTGATATAATGGATCAATAAAGTCTTTACAGATACTTTATGTCACTTGTGGTTGATAACAGTATTTGATGATAATGATAAAAAATGATTAATCTAGTCTTCTTTAAAAGTAAGCATCTGACATCTGTCAATTGACTTTTATGAATTTTGTTTGTAAAAAATTTCAAGGTAAAAAGTTTTTTGAAACTAGCAAGAACTATTGCAGAAAAAATATTGCGTACCGACTCAGGAATTTGCCAGCTCGCCCAGTAAAAAATCACTTTCCGGTCTTGTTATGTAAATAACTATTAACAGATTTAAAAGTATCCACATACTTTTAATATTTAGTATGATACAGAATTACCTAATTTTTTATATGTATATTGACGTTCTTTTCTAAACATACTAATGTACAAATTTAATGATTATTATACAATATTTATGTTGCAGGGATCAGTGCCTTGCTAAAGAATGTGATGTATATTTTTCTGTGGATTCTATTGCTCAAATCGACAATCCTTACACCCTTCGTTTACTTATTGAACAAAACCGATCAGTAGTTGCTCCAATGCTTACCAGGCCTGGTAAAGCTTGGAGTAACTTCTGGGGTGCCCTTACAAAAGATGGATTCTATGCCAGATCAAATGACTATATGGACATTGTACACAATGAGAAAAGGTAAAGTTTTTCTTAATTAACTTTATATCCATTTTGACTGTTAAAGTGACATTGATAAATTTATCATATAATTTATTTTTCTGTCAATTATAGAATTGAATTGTGTTATATATATATATATATATATATATATATATATATATATATATATATATATATATATATATATATATATATATATATATATATATATATATATATATATATATATATATATATATATATATATATATATACACAATTCAATTCTATAATTGACAGAAAAATAAATTATATGATAAATTTATCAATGTCACTTTAACAGTCAAAATGGATATAAAGTTAATTAAGAAAAACTTTACCTTTCTCATTGTGTACAATGTCCATATAGTCATTTGATCTGGCATAGAATCCATCTTTTGTAAGAGCACCATAGTTACTCCAAGCTTTACCAGGCCTGGTAAGCATTGGAGCAACTACTGATCGGTTTTGTTCAATAAGTAAACGAAGGGTGTAAGGATTGTCGATTTGAGCAATAGAATCCACAGAAAAATATACATCACATTCTTTAGCAAGGCACTGATCCCTGCAACATAAATATTGTATAATAATCATTAAATTTGTACATTAGTATGTTTAGAAAAAGAACGTCAATATACATATAAAAAATTAGGTAATTCTGTATCATACTAAATATTAAAAGTATGTGGATACTTTTAAATCTGTTAATAGTTATTTACATAACAAGACCGGAAAGTGATTTTTTACTGGGCGAGCTGGCAAAATTCCTGAGTCGGTACGCAATATTTTTTCTGCAATAGTTCTTGCTAGTTTCAAAAAACTTTTACCTTGAAATTTTTTACAAAACAAAATTCATAAAAGTCAATTGACAGATGTCAGATGCTTACTTTTAAAGAAGACTAGATTAATCATTTTTTATCATTATCATCAAATACTGTTATCAACCACAAGTGACATAAAGTATCTGTAAAGACTTTATTGATCCATTATATCACTTTACTGGGCTAGACCAGTAAAAACATGTTGTAACAGCTACTTTTGATGTGGCCTAAGGAATGACAGAGATAGAGCATGCCTTGTAAATTGCTTAAAATGAATGTATGTACACATAGTTTATTGTACATTTTTTGAATAAAGTCGAATATTATTATTATTATTATATTTAGTCTTAGTCATAAACAACATCGATATCTCAGTTGACTTTAGTCACTTGTATGAGGTCCTCGACTCGATAGCCGATCCTGGCCTATCCACTCTGAGACGCGTAAGGTGGGGAACACGACGAAAAAAAATGATATACAAATTTTCTGAAAAATTAAAGCTTCGAAATTTTGATATTCTTTATTTTTGTTTAAACGATGTGTCAGCAGAATCACATCTGGCATCTTCACATTCTCTTTGAAGACTGCTTATTACGGCTATTCGACCAAATTTCAGTTTGAGTAATGAGAAACCGCCGTAAGCAGTTATGAATAAACACCTGAAGATGGTAGATGTGGCTCCAACTGAATTATCATTTAAGCAACTACAGACCCTATCAGCTTTTGCAGGATGACACCGAGAAATTCAACACAATAAAATAATACCATCATGAACTTAATTTAATTTATAAAATTTTATTAAACAAAAAAAAGTGATAGCACTTTTTCAGTACATAATGTGCTCTAAGTTTAATGAAGATTACATTTTAGTTTAGCGTGGTGAATGAATTTTCTTTTTTTTTTAAGAATTACTTTTTTGGTTTATTTTGTTTTGAAGGATAATTATTTTTTTACAGTTGACGTAAAATCTTTAAAAGTAACTGCTTAAGTAAATATTTTTAAGCATTTAACAAAATTAGTTAATAGACATATTTCCTCAAAATTATAAAATTTTATTTTTAGAAAACATAATAATTTAGATATAGGCTCATAATGCATACACTCCCACTTTATCGCTATATTAACGCCAGAGCTGCCTAGCCAGGGTCGGCTATTGAATCGACTTCATTCACTGCTTGAAGGTATGTGAGCATAAACGACTATTTGCGAAATAAAATAAAAAAGTCGAACAAAAAGTACAATTTGTTAAATAGTGCTAAGGCGGTAATCCAATGAATATAATTGCTAATAATTTATTTGTTTTAGCTTTTGATATAGCATTTAACACACTTAATGTTAGAGAACCATTTGAAATAAATGGTATTTTTTTATCGTCTTATTTATATTAACGTCCCAGCGGAGCTTAGCACGCTATTCCACCACTCAACCAGGACAGACATAATACAACTATCATTCCCTCCGGCATTTGTCAGAAGCCGCAGCTGATACTTGAACTCAGGAGAAATAGACAGTGGCTCGCCGTATTCTGCCACACAACAACGATCCATCCAATTGTGCTACCGTATCGGTGTGTGTTAAAGTTACATTCACCAATACTTTCAGCCCTCTTCGTATTAACTTTGGATGTTAATGAACTCAACAAATTAACTATATATGCATTGTGTCATATATGCAAGAACATATTTACGCGGTGAGACATCACCTAGAGGTAACCCTGGAAAAGACGTTATTTATCGCTGCCTCCCAATTTCTACTCATGATTAGTGATCGGGTACTAGCGACAAATGATGTCAATTCCAGGGTTGATAGGTGACTTGTCACCACGTAAATATGTTCATGCATATGACACAATATCATGTCTTATGGTTATTTTTAAGTTAATACAAAGAGTATTGGCGAATAAACACTAAAACACGCATGTATTTTCAACTAGCTATCATAATAGTAAAAGTATATTACTAATATTAACACATCCACTAAAACATTTGACACCTTCTAGCCCCAAGCATTGGTGGTTTCATCCAAGCTAATCCAGGCATACTTGTCATTTAGTTCACAATAATTCTTTTGTATAATACTGTCACATTTTTTTCTTAGTGCCATTTCCGATGGCATCTAAACTTTGCTATACTGCCCACTAATACACTTGCAAAAAATTGATCAACATTTTAAAAAGTTAACTTCTGTCATCTTTAATATCGCACTGTTTACATATCTACATGTTATTCACATAGACGTTTTATATAGACTACATATTTTAAGTGTATTCCAATGACTTCAGTCATTGGTGCATTCATTTTCAATATGAGGCAGTGGGCGTAAACACGCGATCTGCCTATATCTGAGTTGCTATTGGACACTCGACTATAACGAGCCCCGTCGGTCAGCAAGTAATTGTTTTTTATAGCTACAAGCTGTCCAATTACCTGATGAAAATCATTAATTTTTTGTTCCTATTTTCATAAAGAAAACAGATTTATTGCATAGTACATAAGAATATTTTATCATTTCATATTGTTTGGGAATGTTTCAATAGGTGGTTACAATATAATATTATATCTAGGTAAAAGTCATCTCTGGAATTTATGGCTATCTCCCAATCTCTACTCATGGCTCATGATAGTAAGACTAATAAAGTATATCATCATTACTTACAAAGACAAATCTCTTGCCAGCCACTCAGTTGTTCCATCTTCAGGGGTTATTTGTTTAAGGGACAAATAATTCTTACCATATTTTTCTGTGAAATTCTTAATGTGGCCTGCATGATACTTGGCCTGAAAAATTAAAAAATAAGATTCCAAAAAAAATTTCAGGTGGATCAGGTTGTCATTTTTCTAGATACTTACTGCATTATGAATAAAAAGATGTATTCTTTCTTTAGGATACTCCAATGCATAAATTTTTTCGAGTTGCTCTTCAAGGAAAGGTGTGTTAAATTCAATAAAAACAGCAAGAAAAAACTAAAGGTAAGTCAGACGCTGGTTTATTAGTAAAATCAATATGACCATTTTTACATTTTATACATCCTTCTACTGAATTCCATGCATTTGGAATATAATTGCTCAGATAATTTAAAGTGGCTTTCGAAAACCATTACCATGTAAAATTAATGGTTCAGTATGGGTAATAACATTTTTTATGCCATATTTTTCTGCACCTCCTTCTTTATTTTCTATTGTATATATCTCCAGTTCAGCTAAAATAAATACAAAATTTATCAATGATTTTTCACAGAATAATGAATTAAATGCAATCAACTAAAACAGATTTTGCTTTTTAAGATTCCTGGCTGATTTAATTTAGTTTTTGCTATACTGGAAGTATATAAATTATTTGTAAAAAAATTGGCAATTGGTAATATTCTTCAATTAAGTATCCTCTTGTGTGGAATTGTATTTGTTCAATGCAAAGAAATTTGATGTCACAAAAAAAATCTAAAGGATTAGTCAATCAAACAAATTAAACAATTTGGAAATAATCTTGATTTTGAATTTATTCACATTGTAACGAAGTGATTTTATTTTATTAAGTTAAGTTAGGTAGCTAGGTGTTATTTGTCTGTTTGAAAAATATTTTATCCATTATAGTACTGCGCTTGTAAATGATAACAGTTTAATTGTTAATTATAGATAGGTAGTAGTGATGTTTTTTATGAACATTCCACATAGGCCAAGTGGCCGGCAGTAAGCGAATCGCGACGCACGCATTGTGTCCCCGGCACCCTTATGCCCGCGCTTGAAGGAGCCCGAGACTGAAAATAATCAAATTAGTTTCCGTCCAGCTCCCAAACGAGGAACCACGCCGGCCAGCACAGTAAGTAAACTCGTGAGTATAAGGATATATTGGTATTTAAATTTCATACGGAATTATTCTAAGTCGATGAGCGGGTGACGTAGTTGTAATATACCGCGCATGACTACCGTATCTCATCCTACTTCTGCTTTTTGGCAGTGTTTAATAGCATGAGGATTTTACAATTAAATTAGTTCCCCGTCTGAGCGCCAACCGAAGCACCACGCCGACTTGGATAGTAAACTTGTGAGTATAGAGGTACATAGGTATCCAAAGGTAATTGCGAATTTTTCTAAGTCGATAAACGGTGACGTAGTTGCAATATTTCGCGCATGACTACCGCGCTCATCCTACTTCTGCTGTTTGGCAGAGTTTAGTAGCTTGAGGATTTTACAGAGTATCCGAGAAGAGTCCGTTGCTGCCGCCCGTACCGTCCAGACGTGCCGACCCCGACCGCTCCAGAGAGGAAGCACAGCACAGGATCCGGAAGTAGGTAGCAAGGTTTGATAAAGGTTTGGTAAATAATCGGTATTACTTTGCTGGTGAGTACTTTCCGGGCTTTATTTAGGGTTAGTGAACCGCGAGCGCTAAGACGTATCCGCCCCATATTCTTCCCTAGAACGGGAGAGCGGCCGAAGGTTGGAATTAGGAACCGCGTTACACCGCGTGTTCTCCAGGCCACCTGAGCACGTAAAAATTCTGCAGGGTGACTTGGAGATACTAGCATTTGATACCGCGTGTCCTCTAGGCCACCTGAGTCCGTTTTTTTGGCAGGGTGACTTAGGAGGTGATTTCCGCCAACCGCGTGCCTGCCAGGCCACCTGAGCACGTAAAAATTCTGCAGGGTGACTTGGAGGTATCGTCCGTAATCGCGGGTCCACCGGGCTACCTGAGCACGTAAAATTGCAGGGTAGTTTTGGAGTTTGACCATCCCGTCGTCCTATCAATTCGCCACTGTTAGGCTTGTTAGCCCTCTCCCCCCCTTGCCGGTAACCGCATTCAACCGTGCCCTCCAGGCCGCCTGAGTCCGTTTTCTTGGCAGGGGCCTTGGAGGTACTGGCTTTGCATATCATAAGACCAGAACCATCCATCAGCCAAGCGATAATATGTAACCGCGTTAGATAGGCATATTTGCTTGTATTGGCGCTTGCTTCCCCTCCAGGTATCCGTCCGCCGTCTGCTATGACCGATTGATTTGTCGCTGCTTACCGTTTCACCGCTTCATTCATCACCGGCGTACCGTATCGCACCGCTTGACCGCTGGCTTACTGCACCGCTTGTCCGTAGTCAAGACCGTAGTAGTATAAGACCGCTTGTAGGTAAGACCGTTGTAGTATGTTGTAGTTACTAAGGTGATGTATAAAGTGTAAATAATAATTAGTGTGTAGAATAAATGTACATATATTGAATGAGAGTGTGTTCCTTAACTGTAGTATATAAGTTTCCTTTTCCCCCGACCCCTGACTTAGCCGTATCTTCACTGCAGGCCCGGCCTCTATCGTCCCGCCGATAGAGTAAAGTGGTGTTTCTACACTCTAAACAGAAACTGGCGCCCGAGATCTCAGTACCGTGTGCACCGCCGAGTGTTGGGCGTCAAAGTGACACTTCTGCTCTTGGGTAGAGCAACAAAGTACCTCACAAATGAAAGGATTCAATAGAGGTAATTATATCATGTTATATGTCATCGAATAGGGAATCAAAAGGGCTATTAAATAATGTAAATATATGTAGGGTGTCGTTTCAAAAGAATGAATTAGTGTCATTTCCACAAAAGCAGAAGTTATATTATTTTTACTATAACTATAAAGAGTACTATTGATTTCCATCATATGTAGTATACTAAAATTTTAGAAAATGTTTTTTTGATCAACCCTCGCATATTTGAGGATTATGTACATTATAAATATTATTAAGAGTGACCAAGTGACATTTTTTGGTATTTTCAGTTTTCAGAAATATTTATGTCTACGAATCGTTTGCAAGTACCGACAGATTCTGCGAAAATAACTGTCAAGTTGCTTAGCATATTTATTGTTGAATGGTACAAAGAGTCTGACCCCTTTCAAACTTTATACAGATAAAATCACGAAGGTGCGAACACAGTCATAGTATGTGCAATTTACTTTATCTATTGAATATTATTATTATTATTATTATTATTAAGAAACTGTTAAAGCAATATGATAGAAGTATTTTCTGTGGATGAATACACGGAATTGTTTGTCACAGTCAGCAATAAGTAAGTTCACTGTAATGGAAGTTAAAACAGTTATGTACTAGATTTTAAAAACTGGTGGTCCAAATTATACAAGAAGAATGTTTTTCTTTGAAAACAAACAAAAAATGTGCCAAGAAATGAAAAACAAGTTTTTTTTCTGTGTCACAGTTTCATAATTTTATGCACAAATCTTCAAAACCTAATACGTGCATCACCATTTATTAATAGTCCCCCCTTCAATTAAATATGCCCTAAAAGCATAAAACAGAAACAGTAACAATGCCAACAAGTAAGACAAATAATGGGAAGGCACCGTAGTCAAAACAATATTCGTCACCTAAGTTCACTTTAAAGTATATTTAGAAGAATAAAGGTCATTTTACCAAAACATTATTGATACCTGCCCAACCAAGGCATCCAAAAGGAATGTACCTATTTAACTTACATTTTGTTGCACGTTTTCATGGTGTCCTTTATTAATCTTTAATAAAAATTGTTTTATAACAATTGTTTTAATTTTTTTCGTTAGTTGTGAAAAGGAGCCCAGGCGTCGTTAAAACAAAATAAAATACTCAGATATTTAAATTTAAGTTTTAAACTTTTACAAAACCAAAATCTTAAACAATTTCTAATTGGTCGTTAAGAATAAAAATTATAAACTAAAATAATTTGATAGTTTTTTGTGTTTTCTCAAAACTTGAACAATATCGCTTGGTGCCTTTAATAATAAACGATTCAACTGCAATGATATATTGTTATTGCGAGTTGAGTAGCTTATGCTAGACTTTGTTTTTTAAATAAAGACTATTATATTGTCATTATTAATTTTGAAATATAATTTGTTTCTTTTATGTGGAATGTCCGAAACAACTTTTAATGTAAAAAACAAGAAACGTATTTTCCTTTTATATAAAAACGTGATGCAATACCGGGTTATTTCATCAGCATATATGAACATAAAAAAACAAACAAAC